>JAPYYT010000478.1:0-49000 GCA_030522565.1 Ceratosolen corneri
GTAAGAGAGAACGGCTCGCCGGTAGTGCTAGTAACGCGAGTCGACTCGCGCTGGAAGATTCCATTGCCGTGGCTCGCCGTCCCGTAGGGGCTCCTCCTCGACTCCTAGCGCCTCTCCTTTGTCTCCCGGGGCCCCGCTACTCGGTCCCGTGTCCGAGTGCAGCAGCGCCGTTCGCTTCGATCGCCGCACGGCCCCGAGTGCCTGCCGCCCGCGAGTGTGCGTGCCCGTGTTCGTGTTCGTGCGGGCGTGTGCGTGTGCGCGTGCGGGCGCGTGCGCGTGTGCGTGCGCCCGTGCCGAGGTGGGACGCGCGGCGCGGCGCCGCGGCAGGCCACCGCTTACCGTTATCGACGACGGCCCCGCACGCACACCTGGGAGACTGGAATCTGGCTCACACCATCGTCGTTCAGCTGGACCCTCTCAGCTGATGGGCTCGGAGCCCCGCGACGACCAGCAGTTCCGCGCACTTTCGCACGGCGAGTCGCCCGCGACCCTTTGCTCGCCTCTCGCTCGACTTCCCGGCCCCGTCGCCTATCCTCGCCGTCGCCTCACCGACGATCCCACTATAGCTTCGTGCTCCTGTGACTTCTCGCCCTCTCGCACCTGCACCGAGAGACATGGAAAGATCCTGCGCGAGCAGCCGAGCGCTCGTGACGATTCTTAACTCGGGCTCGCTGCGTGAAAGTTTTCATCGTGAACAATCTCACCGTTGCGCTCCTCACGTACCAAGAAGATACACGAGCTCTTCAGGTACCCTCTCAGTGCTTCTTCTTGTTGTTGTTTCCCCTTTTCAAAATCTCCTCCTTCTGTTTTGCTTTTGTTCTTGTGCTGTTCTTTGTTTTGCATTTTGACGATACTACGATAGCCCGGCAATTGAGTGCTCGCTCGTTAAACTCGGCGGTACGTTACGCTCCGAGGAAATTTCGGACACTCGCTCTGTCCTATGCGAATTTCTCCTATTTTTACGGCTTCATATCGCTCCCTCTCTCCTCCACTCGCTCCTACGTTAGTTCGCTCGCTCGCTCGCTCGCTCGTTTCGTTAGTTTCGTTCGATCTTTCGTTCGTTCGTTCGTTCGTTCGTTCGTTCGTTCGTTCGCTTCGTTAGTTTCGTTCGATCGTTCGTTCGTTTGTTCGTTCGTCCGTTCGTTCGTACCGTACACCCATGTATACGCAAGTACGTAAGAATGCATGTGTGAATGCACGCACGCATGTGTGCACGCACGTAATTCCATGCGCTGTAATTAGCAGTAATAGAAAAAAGAATGGCATTGTACGAGGTTGGAAAAAAAGTGTTTAACGCACAAAAGAAGTTACGGAGGCTGGCGAAACTTTATATTTCCAGGAATTCTATAATCAATATATGAGCAAAATCGTAGTGTGCATAGTTTTACAGCTGAGCTCTCAGCTGATGGCAACGTCGCCGCCGCCGCCGCCGCCGCCGACGGCATACACGTAAAATGATCTCGAGGATATGCCTGCACCGTCCAACGAGCTTGTTCAAACCCGTTCGCGATCGCTCCCAAACTACATAACGGATTTTTCGGCAATTTTTGACACCCCCTTTCCCGTCCCCCGCCGCCGCCGCCGCCGCCGCCGCTGCAGCCGCCACCGCCACCACCGTCGTAGCCGTCGCCACCGCCACCACCACCACCACCGCCGCCCCCACCGCCACCACCACCGCCACCACCACCGCCGCCCCCACCTTCGCGATATTGCTCACGGGCATTTTTACTATTTTTCGAATAGCTCGCTACGTTAACTGTAATCTAAGCATTGTGAGGACAAACGGAGAGAGAAAAAAGCGTATTCTATGAAGACAATGGAGGCTTGTGTCGGGCGTTTGAAAATCAGTTGGTGCGGTTAAACTCGTCTCCTAGAAAATTGGCGAATAAAGATTTTAGCCTAAGCGCTTAGACTCGCTTGAAAAGACATTTAGGCCTATAAGAGAAAGAAAACGTTGACGAGGTATTTTATGCGCTTACAGTGCAATCACAGCATTCAAAAGTAGTAGGTCGACACGCAGCTCGTTCTTTATTATTTACAAAACTACACAACCAACAAAACGTCGTGTGCCAAAAGGAAAGCGAGTGACTAACATTATCCGCATCATTATCATTATCATTGTCATTATCATTATTGGGCGGTGCGATTTCCTAAAAAAAAAAGAAAGAAAGAAATAACCATTTCGCTCGTCGTCGTCCGTTAGTCGTTTAAGAAGAAAATAGCCCGGCATTCGATTGCCTTTGAAAATATACCCAATCTATTCAAAAGAAAATCAGAACAAATCTTTAAAAGCGGTGCTTTTGTTTTTTCCTACGCAGAATAATTACAGAGCCGAGAGAAACAAAGAAGGGGACTAACACGGCATAATTCTTCCAATGAATCATTCGAGCTAAAAAATCGAGTGTAGCCGCTTGGTGCTCGAGTGAGGTATCAACAGCCGAGACCGCGACACAGAGAAAGAGAGAGAGAGAGAGAGAGAGAGAGGAGAGCCGACACACAAAGGAAGAGGGAGCGAGAGGAGGAGAGTGAGAGAGAGAGAGAGAGAGGAAAGAGAGGACGAGAGCAAGCGCCGTAAAATGTACGAGGATACGAGCAGCGCCGGCTCCACTGCCTCGAGAAAAGGCGACCAAGTGGAGCTCGTGAGCAAGTTCCTGGCGCCGCTCTGCGCCCGCGACGAAGCCGCCCGCAACGTCGCCCTGGCCGCAGCGCGCACCACCGTCGAGAGCTGGCTCGGGGGCGTCGGCAGTCCCAACAATAACCACTGGGACCCGGACTCGCAAAACCTCATCAACGGGAACCTCGGATGCCGCTCGCAGCCGCGTGACAGCGAGGGCTTCTACTCGCGCAGCGTCGGCGCGGCCACGATATTCGCGCGGAAGCCGAGCCTAGACAGCGTCGACTGCGTCGACGGCAAGACCAACGAGCCCGAGTGTAATTGCACGCCGAGCCATAGGCTCCGGGAGGCCGAGGGACGCTTCAGCTCGAGCAGTGATAGCGAGCGCCGGCTGTTCGCCTCCTGCGAGGGCCTGAACGAGGAGCGCGGCCCCAGGCACCACATCAGAATCAAAAGCGGTCGGCAGAAGCTCTTCGACGAGGACGACGAGCTCGATGCCGATACGCGCGCCTACGGCAAGAGTCCCAAGTTTGACGATGACTTTGGTAACGCCGAGCTGCGCAGCCGGAGGCTCCGCGAGAGTAACGAGGACCTGCTGTACGGGACGTCCCTCGATGCCGAGAGGGTCGTCTTCAACACCCTCGACGGCTTTCTTAACGAGGAGGCTGCCGCCGATGAGAAAAAGCCGGCTGGTGGGAGCGGCCAGGCCAAGAGGTCCGTGTCGAGAAGCGAGGACGTGTCCTGGAAGAGCGGCGGCGGTGTCCTTCTTGACAGCCCGGCCGAGGTCGTAACGCCCGGAGACGTCGGCAGAATGCTCAACCTGGGCAACGCTCTGGACGGGCCCCGCCAGGCCCAGGCTAACAAGTACCTAAGCCTGGTCAGTCTACATCTGCCGGTCATACTCAGGCTGAGCGTCAACTGTCCCTTTCAGAACGTGAGGATTAAGTGCACCGAGATAATGCAGATGATCAAGGTAATTTGAATGTGGCGGTGGCGAGGCTAGACCATATGAATTTGACCTCCCACGTAACGAGCCAATTATCATTCTCTTTTTCTCTCTTTTTTTCTCTTTTTTCTTCTAAATACATTCACTTGACCTACGCTTGACGCGCTTGTCTCCATGACCGACGACGTCGGCGCCTCCTCGCCGACTCAAGGGATTGGAGGAGAATCGGCAAATAATGAAAATAATAAATAATGTTTAGTCCGGTGTAATGACTCAAGTGGCAAAAGCATTGGTTTTTCCTAATGACAATTACTGACCCGAGCATTCGATTCTTAGGATACGGTGCAAACTGTAATAAACATGTTTTCATTTTATGAACGATCGCGCGATCATGTTTATTGAGGATAAAAATAAGTTTGTAAAAATAATTCGTACATTTTTAAAGTCGCTCCGAGTGGAATGTCACTTTTTCACTTCGTGCTAAAGAAGTTTAAAAAATACAATTAAACTCGAATGATGCGCTCGAGGAGCTTATCCTTTCCTTATGTAATTTAACGGAACCAAGGTCGCGGAAGTAGTTTAAACAAATGCCGACGTGTGGGTGTAATGCGAATGTAATCGAAGCACTTTTAGGCTATCATCACACTCTTTTCAAATTGTAATTAAATAAGCTGATCATTGCATTCCTTGAATAAATACAATCCACCCCGTTCTATACGTTAACAAAATGTCATAATTTGATCATTCTCTTTTGACCGCTCGATTATATGACAATACATTTATCATTGGATGGATCTGTGCGTCGTTGCAAAATGTCTATTTCATTGCAAATATTTCCCCTCCAGAGCATACTTTCCTCTGAAACTTTTCTCCGCGTATAATGTAACAATATTGCTGTGCGTTATTACATCAGGACAAATTATTGTCAGATGTTCTATTAGTCGACTAGATGAAACTTGAATTAATAAATAAATTGATAAATGAATTAATAAATCAATTAATAGATACTGTTATCTAAAGAGAAATGCTACTTACGCTAAGTCTATTATGCATAATTGCATTACCGATACCACCTGACGTTGCGACTTAATACTTAAATAAACAAATGTAACAACAAATATATTGAAACAATCGGTTTTATCTTAGATGCGTAAATTAGGTTAAAATAAAATATAACAATAATAATAATAATAATAATAATAATCATAGCAGAAATAAATAATAATAATATCAATTCAATGATATAAAACAATTATTCATAAATTAGTGTCGATAGAAATATAAAATATTTCAATGAGCTATTGTACTATTACGTTTTGAATATTAATATTCATATTTTACGGTTATTTTGAAATTCTTTGATTGCTTGATAATATTAAAAGCGTTAAAATTTGAATTCAAGAACCCTTAACTTTTATAATCATCGAGGCGAGGAAAAACATTTCACGCTATTTTACATGACTAAGATGACTCAATAGTATTGTTTCAAGAAAAGATTTCTAGATAGACTTCGATTCTCTCTTTACAAAGAAGAATATTTCAATTAATTATTATTTAAATAATATACCTCCAACGACCAATAGCTTGAGCCCAATAGAATGCATTTATCCGATTATCCATTAATTAGAGAATTGGAAGATTTTTCGCAATTTATGAAAATACTGTCACTAAGGCACTAATTAATAAATACTCAATCAATAATTTAAATAGTTAAAGCTTACAGTTTATATTGTAAAAATATCGTTTTCTCATGCAATTATGTGAATTTTATATTTTCATGAAATAACGTGGCATTAATTCTTAATTACCATACTGTTAGAATGTAATATAAAACAAAGTTTATGAAAATGAAAGGAAACCATTTTGACTGATTTATGGGGATCCTACTTTACCGACGCTCTAGTTTTCATTAGTCTAAGCTCAATAGAACATATTATCTATAGTACCTTAATTATTACAATAAATTTGAAATTCTTTTATTGCATAGGAGAGTCGAAATTAAATGTATTGGCTGCATATTCTGCCCAATTATACTTGCGTAATATTTATTTTAAAATAAGAACAATTCAAGTCGAACATTTTGTTAATTTGAAAATATATTAGATTTTGATATTATCGACCGCGATAAGCAATCGATCCACTTCATCTCCTTTTTGCAAAGTATCTTGTCCATCAGAAATTATATATTATAAATCACTATTTGCTTGTACTGATTACTAAGCAGCCGCTTGATTATATACTATTTATAAAGCTTAATATCTAGCGTGTTAATATTCAAAATAGTTGTTTGCAAATTTACATATTGAATATATATATATATAATTACTGCTATGTTATAGCACTATCCGTAGCATTTATTGGTAAATGATTTCTTTAAATTATTAATATTGTTATTTAAATTATTAATAATATTAATCGATTCCTGCAATAGTTCCTCGACAATCACTGCTACAATAATGCATAATTACTAAATCTTCATTGGAAAAGAATTTATTGTTGTTACAATTGCCGTCAAATAAAGTGACAATCGACGTGTCTTCACTATAGCTTTTGTCCATAAATATATATATTAAAGAATTTAGAATGAAAAAGAAAGCGTGCTCATTTTATTAATTTTAGCGAAACAAATTGTGAATTAATTATGAAAGTTGCAAAGAAAGAGCAAAAAAATAACGCCCAACGTGGGGCTCGAACCCACGACCCTGAGATTAAGAGTCTCATGCTCTACCGACTGAGCTAGCCGGGCAATTGTACCCATTTGCCCCCATATCCATGAAATTGTAAGCCATTAGGCTTTGATTTACGACTTTGTAGTTTCTTCGGCACATCAGATTTGGCGCAAAGGGACAGAGTACACGTATTACGAGCTATAGTTAAAACACGAATAATGACTGTAGAGTTACATTTATAGGAGTGTTATAAATAAGTAGAGTAGTATATCGCTTTTCGACTTCAATCCTGTCATTACAATGTGGGAAAGTCTATCTGATGATGCACTTCCAATATTTTTCTTTCGTTTAATATGAATTCAATGATGATCGATATTCTATTTAGTTTTATATTTATAAAGTAACAGCAGCGTGTGCATTTAGATTCTTAATACCATTTGTTTAAAATACATTAATTATGCTTGATCAAATAGCTCGTATAAATTTTTCATAAATTATATTATTTGATATTTCTTCGTTTGTACGAATATTTTGAATAATGTTAATTAACAAGTTGAATATTGTAATTTAAATATATTACAAAGTTCGAAGATGATTATATCAATTTCGTAGAATTTTGTATGACGGACATTAAAACTTTTATTAACGGCATTATTTAAACTTTTACACTTGACTTTTAATTGATCAAGAAAACCAAATATCTACTTTATGTTAAAACATTTTCATTTCGTTAACTGTCAAAGCTGATGAACAGCCAAGTATTATAAATAAAACAATAAATATTTTGCTCAATCGATTTACTGCACTTTGTATACAATTAATATTCATATGTCTTAAAATAAAATATTTACGTGCACTTACGTATACGTTTGGCTTCGTATACATTTATTTGACATATTTAAAAATAGAGGGAGATATATTTCACAAAAGAATAAGGTGTTATTTCAAAAAATGTTGTAACTTAGAGCACTATTTATTGCATTTAGAATTTAGTCATAAAACCTAAGAAATTAATAAAACACGAGCTTCAGACATCAATTTAATTTTATAGAATCAAATTAGATTAAATTATATTAACAAAACATTGCCAAAGTCTATTTAATATTTTAGAAACTTATATAATGCATTGAAAAATATGTAGAAACGAAAAATGTATATATGTAATGTCAATAAAAACCAAGAAAAGACACAGATTTTATTTTAATATCTTAAATTTATTTTCAATACAAAATGATATATTCCTTATAAACATTATTTTTATTGTTACTCAATTTAATGGAAAAAAAACCGTTTTTTAAAAGAAAAAGAAACTTTTTTAATAAATATTTTATAGAAGCCTCGTATAATCAATAATTTATAGTCATCAATATGAATGACTAATTTAACTTTGGAAAATTTATACATTTTTCAAAAAGCTTTCACACAATTAGTTACTAATATTTGTAAATGGCTCAATTATAAGTTCGTCGCAAGTAGATAATCATTACTTTATCTCTAATTATCTTGGTAATTTACAGGACCGAGGACTACCAGTACCCGAGCCTTCATTCGATGGACCAAGTGCTTTCGTACCAGTTTCAGAAGTGAGTAATATTTCAATTTCGAATAAAAATTGTTTGGTATTTTATTTTTGGAAGTATTTTAAAGTGAACAATGTCTACAAACTCACTTTTTTTTAGCCCTCTGAATGTAAAAGTGCTATGTCACTCACTTTAAAATCAAAAGTAAACTGGCTATCGGTGCGAGTGAAAATTTTGCGCATTAAAAGTAGGTTATTACTCTATTGGAGTAGAATAGTCGTAATAATAAAGTATAAAAAAAAGTTAAACATAACTTCACTTTTCTACTCTAACTTTCTTTTTTCAGATTAAAATCCGTTAATCGAATAAAAATTCATTATATGTAATGCCAATTGTTTTAACCAATTTACTATTAACTCTTACTATTGTTAATTATTACGATTGTTAAATAGAGAAATATTTAGTATTGTTTCAATTAAATATAAAATGGATTAATACTCATTGCTTAATTAAGATTTGAATATTATAATTCTGAGAAAACATAATATTTTTTGTTAATTTGTAAATTAAACCTAATAATTCTACTAAGATTTTAAGCTCTTTTAATTTTGAAATTAACAAAAAAAAATCATTACAGAATAAAGTAAATTTAAATTATGATAGTAATTTATATATATATTATAAAATTAAAATATTTATTTTTTAAAATATTCTCATGAAAATAATTAATTTTGATATTGATTAAAGATTAAAAAAAAAAAAAAAAAAAAATATGTTGTTCAGAATATCACGTTACTTTAAATCAAGTAATATAAAAATAAATATTCATAGATATTAAGAAAATAAAATGCAAAATAATTGTTTTAAAATATTGAAATAAAAGAAAAATGGATAGTATTCTTTTATCAATAATATGATGCAAATAAGTTTAAGACTTCCAAGATTTATTAATAATTATAGAATAATCAATTGTTACTTTTCAAATATATATGGATGTATTTTGATATATTTAATGAATTTCAAAGTTTAAATGAAAATTAAATTTTAAACTCATAAGTACATGAAATTTTAATATTTATATATAATCACCAAACAAATATTGTATGGTGATTTGAAAATTTGAAAGATATAGAGAGAAAAAAAAGATAATTTATAGATATTACTTTTAAGATTGTCATTTTATTGTTTAATTAATTATACAACCTGTTTATTATAATTATAATAATTTTATATTATAAAACAATAGCTTACAAAAATTGATTTTACTCAAAGCATAATTTTGTCTTAGTCTCCCTCCCAAATAAGGTAATAGATCATCTCCTTATACCGGAACATATATACGATATCAAGACATTTTCTATTATATTTTCTATTACATTTCCATGCTAGGAAATCCGATTAAAAGAAAAGAGCTAAAGCAAATAAAATAATCGACTTTAATACAGCTAGTTAGTGTTTCATACTTAAAATTTATTTTTTGTTGCAAAATAAAATTTAATTAAGAACACATATGTAGTTGTATTAAAAAATTCAAGCTGTTATTTATTATCAGCGTTAGAATAATCACGCTTCATAGAAAGAAAGGGAAATATAAAGTGAAATACAATGGAGTAGACGATATTTTTATCTTATTTTATTTAAGTGATTATAATTAAAGGTAAGTAATTTTATAATTGAACATATATTATATTTATTTTATTTAAATGCTATTTTTCCATACAGTTCCTTATGATTTGTATACATTTTCGTAAATTTTGGTACTTTACGATTTTACGTACAATGCTAATTTCCTCCCCGAGCATACTACATACAAGTGTATTGTTTATTGAATACTTGTTCTTTGAAAATATTCCCTGAATGCGCTTATATTGTCTTGTATGACACAGGTCACTGAGCACACTAAAAGACGACAAAAAATAAAATTAACTATTTCAGGAAACGATGTACGATTACAAAATAATGCAGAATACGAATATACCGACTTACGATAATGCATCAAATACAGATTTTGCGTATAGTTTCTACCCAATATTTAATAACGAATCGCTACACATGAATAAGTATACTTATTTTTACTCGCTGCATTTATTATTGATTACCGATGCAATCAACATAATTTTATTACTGAGTAACTTCTGTTGAAATTTTTACAATTGTATTTCCTAGAATAATTTAATAACACGAAATGTATTACCTATATACTTTTCATATTAGTATTAAATTGTCTTACTTTAAGAACTCCTCGTGTAAAATTCATCGCATCATTTGAAATTTTCGTTTAATTAATTTAATATTCTTTATGATGATTGTCGACTTAATTTTTACAAAATTATGATCTTGTATCGTTAAAGTTCAAATAAATTTCTACTTTTTCAAGCATTAATTGTTGAACTGATGACTCGTCTTTGTAACTATCATTGTTTAAAGTGATTCTTCGAAGTAGAATCAATAAGAGGATTATTAAGTATAATTTTAAAATTTATTTCATGATTAACGACAATTACGGAGTATGTTCAAGAAAAAATGTATTTAAGATACACGATTAAAGATAAATTATATAAATTAAATTTATAAATATACGCATGAATATTTAATTAAGTATCATTTTTCTTCAAAATCCATTGTGACTTCATAATAAATATTAATTTACAAATAGAAACTTTAGAACGTGATATACTTTTTACAATAAAGTTACTAACAATGCAATACGTTTTACTGTGTTTGGCCATAAATTTAGCTTAATCGGCTCTTTTTTATAAAAGGCTTATAATGTTAATTAATCAAATATAATTAATCATTCTCGATGAATTTAAATAAAAAGCAATCCTCGATGATTACATGAAAAAAGTTAATGTGATAAAAAAAAATTGAAATTTATTTACCATTAAATTATTAAAGATTTCGTATTTTGAAAGTGAATCATATTTTATACACAATTGTTTTACAATTAAAATCTTTGCGTTTAAGCATGCTGTATAATGTTTTTTTTTATACCGCTAGGTATGTGGTATAAATAGTTACAATATTGCAACTAATCTGAAATTAATTTATTATTTTAAATACTATGATTTTAAAGTTTTAAAATTTTCTTGCTTAAAGCAATATATCCTTCCAAAATATTTCTATTATGTGTAAAAATATACTTTCAGAACATTATGAAAATCGGATATATTATCTAATTTTTTTTACGAATGAAATACATTAAGTCAATTATTGATTAATAATTCTAACAAAAAAACAATCGATTCATTTATTTTTGCCTACAGTGAATATATTGAATCTGCTATATTCAACATATTATCAACACATATTACATATATATTCTCAGTGTATTTGATACAAAATTGATTATTATAAATGATTTGTCATAAAAAATGTAAATAGCTGGATCTTTGAATGTAGTTTTATCAAAACAAAAGAAAAGAATTTAGCAGAAGCTTGTTTTTCAACTCCAAACTTACGGGTGAAATTCGTAGTGACTGTGCTCTAAAAATTCTAAAATGGTATTTTTTGTCAGCTAGTTAAAAAATATAGCGCTCTCGTGAAGCTTATTATGCAGTACAGTAAATTTTACCGTGGCAAACTTTTCTCTAAGCAGTCTGAATTAAGTCAAAGAGAGTAATTCTCGACTTGTGCCGGGATTGTTTCATTTTTCACATTTATTTAAGTACTAAAGGACTGTCATCGTAGTGCAACAAAACAATAGTGTACCAGCAATCGGTGTCCACGTCCAATCCTACGTCTCTGTGTATCAATTAAGTAGCATCTTAGACGATGGCTCTCTTTTCCTTCTCGAGAGTGAAGAGAAGCGAGTCTAGCCGTTGCCGCCAGCGGCTATGGCCACAAAATTGCAAGTATGCACGTATTACGTAAGCGAGTTTGGAAAGTGGTTTGCAATTTCGTGCGGACCATCTTAGAAATAAACGCCACCATCCGGAGAGTTCGGAGGGAGAATGCGGTGGTCGCATCCCAAAGGCCATGGGAGAATCTTGGCCGGGTCAATGCAATCCGGCGGTCGAACCATCCACCCACTAGTGACACCAACTGCTCTTTATCTCTCGATCGTTAAACTCGTTTCGTCTTTAACGATGTTTTCCTCTTTTAATTGCTTCGTAGACATGTCCTCCTTTTTGCCGTATTCGCATTTTTCTTATGATGTATTTCTTGTGCAAATAAGTTACACAGCATTTTATGGATGAAATCCGCTTCGTGTATTTGTGTTCTATTAGCCCACGTAATTACAGCCATCGCATCATATTCTCAGTGGATTATTAAAACGTTTTTATTTTAAAGATATTTTTGCCTTAAAGATAAGATTGATTCAGCCGAATAAGAGAAAATGTAAGTAAATAAATATAAAATCAGTGACAGATTACATTTCGTTAAAAAAAAAAAAAAAAAAAAACAATATTTTTTACATCTACTATGAGATAACGTAGATTTGTACAGGATATGTCAATAGCTCAATCAAGAATCAATACTTTTTTTCTTTTTTTTACATTACAAGCATTTTTTTAAATCATATAGAGAAAAATGAATATTATTTTCACAAATACTTCTCTCATTATTATTTTCATTGTTTTTCGGCAAACCTGTGTAGTTTGAAACTGCAGTGTCCACTCCGTGCTTAAATGAATATTTTTTGTAAAAAAATGGATATATATTTCAACTATTTTTTGTATTTAAAAGCAGTCCATTATGACATATTTTTGAATATATTTAATTTTCAATAACAAAGAATTTTTTAAAACTTGTCCTCGTGATAATGGATCTAAAATTGAATCAATCTATCAAAATTTTCCAAGGGAGATATTTTTATATCTATTGATAGAATTCTTTAAGACATTTATTTCGCATTTCATTGTTCTAATTACATTTGAGCTTAGCTACTTTCCCTTCTTTGTACGCAAACAATAAGATATAATTTAAATATTGTTCAATGTGCAATTATGAAAAATAAAAATAATATCTTCAATAATATTATGCTTAAGAATACTATACTCTTTAAAACATAAAAATAGGAAAATTTTAAATGCTATTTTATTGGAAAATTTCGAATTTTTTTACATATTTTACTAGTTAATTTATTTCAATGCTGTAAAAAACTACTTCCTATAATACTTTTAAACTATTTATTATTGCATTTTATTTATATTGGAGTCTTATATCTGAAGTAGAATTGCTAAATTTAGAACCATCTCAAATTTACGAGAAGATACTTTAATATCTTAAATAGTATTAAATGCTTCATTTTTTATTTTCATGTTTTAAAAAGCTATTAAAACTTCAAATACCCTAATACTTTATTTTTAGAAAATTATGAATTGTCACGAAAACATTAATCAAATAAAAATATGACATTTCTGAAATATTAATTAAGTATTTTAAAATACGAAAATAATATTTTATACATCTTTAGTTAAATATGCTTTTATTCATTTTTCTGTAAAAAGATCATTTTTAAAATTTGTCAACTTAAGTCAAATAAAGGAAAGTAAAAATTAAATTTCTTCACTTTATAGACTTGACGCCGTCGTTTAAAAATTTTGAATTAGTAAAATATAGTTAAAAGTTGATTAGTCGAAATTATTGTAAATGTATATATATATATAGTATTTTATTTATTACAATATTTTTGTATAATGAAATTGAAAAAATATCAAATAATTATTAAAAATTACTGTAGATATTCGAAAGAAATGAAAATGATGGAATAGATAAAAAACGATTTTTATGTACTAAAAGGTACCTTCTTGGATTACTCGAAACATTTCATGAACTATTGTTTGATTATAGTTCCGAATAAAAATTCAGGTTTACAATTCAATGTACTGAAAGTAGAATTTCCCTCAATTTAGCTTTAGTAATATCTCAAATTACATGTCTTTAAGTTAAAAAAAGAATAAAATGTGCATAGATGGAACATTTATATAAATATTTATTTACGTATTTCAGAGCATATTAAAATATATTTTAATAAACACAATTTTTAAAAAAAAAAAAAAAAGTATTACTCGAAAAGTTCTTATATATTAAATGTCGAATATACAAATTTCTCTTAAAAGCTGTTAAAAAATCGAAAACAATTAGAAATTAAATGGTTGTTTAAGAACTAACTTCATTCAATGTTGTGATTATTTTTTAATGCATGATATTTCACGTATTAAGTAATTGCAAAATTACTTTACAATATCAATGTAACGTAGCCAATAAAGGCACGAAATTTTAATTAAATTATTTTCAACACTAGCCCATAGATACATTTGTAACCTTAATGCATTACTGTATTGTGACTAACTTTGACCGTTTGTTTTGAAAAGTGATCAATTTTCTGATTGTAATTGCTCACATTCAATTGAATCGAATATTTCACTTATCAAAAACAATCTACTCCTGACTGCGAAACCGAGAGCTTAAAGACTGTCCGTGTATTTTAAACAATAAGCTGCAAATACGATTTATTTCCGACGATGCCAAATGATCGCGTGCAATTGACAATGAGATTGTTTGAGCGCTGTTATCACGCGTCTGAAGTTTATTCGAACTTTCCTGGAACACTGAAACATAATTAGGTCTGGATTACGTCATGTGCAATCGACACGTGTCGTATCTGGACGAAATCGTAAATCAAACAGGCTTTAACATCAATAGTGGGGCGAGTGCGCCCAACCTCTGCTCCTTTTCATCACACATCCGAGTCAACGTCAAGGCTGTCAGGACATTTGACGCAGCCTTACTCTCGGCTCCACCTGCCCTTTGGCCGTTACAAGTCACTTACAAAGCCAACGCGAGTCAAAAAAAAGAAAGAACAAGCAACGAGCGGCTAATTATCTAGTCCGGGAATGCGCATTAGCTATTCGTGCAATTCTCGGCTCTGGCCTCGGCACGTAACAGCATAAACAGCGCGAAATTTCCGCCATAAGATACAGCGGAAGAAGTTATGTGGGCGTGGGCGAATACGATAGGAAGGCGGTAGAGAAGCTTCTTATCTCTGCCAGCGGACCAGAAGAAGTCCGTACAATTCCCGGAGTATTGCAAAGCCTTATCGTGCGCTCGAAGGCAATGATATACGCCTAACGACTGTACGCACTAGTTGCGAGGCAGTAAATGTCCTGGACAGTTTTGCACTCCTTGGCTACGCGCACGCGAAAAAAGTATTAAAATCCTGAGAGCAGTTTAAGCGGGGGGGCGGAGGAAATTTGTACGCGAGTGGCGGTGGGATTGCTTTCGTTTATACGTATAATTTATTTAGGGGCGCTGGTGCACGCAGAGACCGAGTATCACTTGGCCCAGTGGCGAGGGAAACCAAAGTCCAGCGAAATGAGATTGGAGGAGCATGCGTTTACAAGATGAGATAGCCTTATAAAATTAAACGAAGGAAATCGAGGAGAAACAGTTTAGAATTTTCGGAGGTTCGACTCCTCGTTAGCACGCCCAATTTTGTGCGTGTGCGTGTGTGTGTGTGTGTGTGTGTGGAGGGATGCTGGAGGGTGGGAGGGAGGGGTTGCAGTGCAAATGGATGGAGGAGAGTTTTACGAGGAACACGTGCATCTAATGGCACGTGCCCGTTGTAATTGCTTGGTTATTCAATTTATGTAATTTCGTGCCGGGTTCACAACTTTTACGTCGCTTATTCAACTTTGCCCACGACATTAGATCGCGAATGAATTGCAACCGGTGGTAACTGTAATTGCTGGACGCAATTTTGGAAATTGTCGTATTATAATTTGGGCCGAGTTTGATTCTGTCAGGTGCAATCATTATTGGAAATGGAAAATGCTCGGGCACTATGATTGAGGGAAGATAAGATCTATATTATTTATGTTGCTATCGGTTTATGAATGCTTTGGCTTTGCGCTGCTCGGATTAAGAGCACTCATGCTAATTGCATTATTTGTGGTGGCCCGATGTATCATTTATATTACATAATTCATTTTCTAATTTGGTGAGTTGAAAATTGGCATTAAAATTGGATGAATTTATTATTTTAAGCTGACGAATAAATACGTATTTCGGTGTCTAATTAGCCGAATTATATATGAAAGAACAAGATTCACGAACATTAAATTTTCATAGTTAATTATTCTCAATTCCATCAAACATCATACACATATATATATATATATATATATATATTTTTTTATAACTATTATATTATTGATTTTTATTCATTCAAGTTGGTCTAATGTTCTTTTAATCGTCACAAGTGCTAAAAATAATATAATATAATAAAACACATAATATCTATCTAAATGAATATATAAAAATACATACACATTTTTAGGAAATATTAAATGAAAAATGTAAGAAGATTATAT
Source organism: Ceratosolen corneri (assembly GCA_030522565.1). NCBI lineage: Eukaryota > Metazoa > Arthropoda > Insecta > Hymenoptera > Agaonidae > Ceratosolen > Ceratosolen corneri. The sequence continues at coordinate 16,068 of JAPYYT010000478.1, forward strand.
TTGTCCCTTCAAACGATGTTTGGCTTCAAGTTCAAAAATTTTACAATCGATTTGTAATGGAATAAATAGATATATATATATATATATATATATTGCATATAATAAATATAGGTAAAATAAATATCCGATTTATTCGACAAACTGTTATACGAACTTTTATTTCAAATATTTCTCTCTAGCAAGCATTAAAATATATTTTTAAAAAAATTTATATTTCACAATCACGAAAGATATACAAATATTTATTTAGTTTGAATAAATTGAACCTTGTAAGTATTGAAAATTTTCAAATAATATCCATTAAGATATTTAATACTACATAAGTATTATATAAAGAAAAAACCGAAACGAAATAAACTTGTCTGTTATATATATATATATATATATACATATATATATTATATCATCACTTATACAGAAATTAAATGACTTATAACCACAGAAATGATCTTGACAAAAGTATCTTCTTTCATATAAGACTTTTCGTTTTTAAATAATAAATATTTTGATTAATAACAATAATGAATATTAAATGTTAACAGTAGCATCTGGAAACTAGATTTGATTAAAAACTGAATTTGTGATTACACTGTGTAAATGAAATTCGTTAACTACTACAATATACACAGTCTTGAATTCTTGCTTAAAAAGATTATTTTATGCTTGTTCATGTCTGTGTGTATTGTATAGCAATATTTTTTTAAACAACTTTCAAAAACAGTTCGTATAGGTTTGAAAGATGCCAATGTTACTAAAATTGTACATAATCGCATTTTGTCATTAAATTTATACATTAAACTAAAATTTTTATGGATGTAATATAATAATAGAAACTTATATTTTCTCAAAATAATCATCTCAACAATAGAAATATATTGTTGCATCAAGTTTAAATGGTTTATCAATACTTTGAATAGAACATTTTATTTTGATATTTAGTAATTATTACTTTAGTAGTATTTATTACTCTATTTAGATTAAACGAATTGTTACTTTAAGAATACAGATATTTAAGATAACGTGTCTATAAGTTTGCCAAAATTCTCAAAGTTATGCGTTGTTTTATAATTGTTTAGTTAATTCCTCGTTGGCTTTTATAGATAAGACAAGCTTTATCGATAAGTACCGCGATATAAAAATAATATAATAGGGTATTACGATTTATTGCATTTTTCACAGACTATCGCAATATTGAAACAATCTGGACTCTCGGACAATGAAAGTTATGGTCCATTAAAATGTTTACTTAATCACCATAAACACAATTTTAAGCTCCTCTAAAGACGTTTCTACAAATGCTGTTATTACGGTTTTGTAATTTTTAGGACGCGTCATGTAACTTTCGTACATAAACTCCACCTAAGATGAGTATATCTAATTTAATGGGACAATATGTTAAAAGATGTTATTGTCTTTGATTTTCCGAAGCCTACACTTTTCAGAGGAACTTTGAAAGAATAATAAAATTTATTGATGCAGCTAATAATCGATCACTTTCTATTGTTATATTCTTCGATGTTTGCATGAAGTGAATAATTAATTGCTTAGAAACTGAAATGTACGATAATAATGATTAGAGTGGTATGTCATGAAGAAATTATTAAATTTTTATGATTTTTTTTTAACACTGATGAATCTCGTCCTTATTCTACAAACTTTTAAAATACTTTCTTTTTTTCTTTTTTTTTTTATGTAGACGAGCATTTTAAAAGGTTAGTAAATGTTGATGTACAGAAGTCTCAGAGAATTTATTTCTCGTATCGTATATCAAATTTAGAGTCGTAAAGTTTTTAAGATCTACCTTAAGAGAATATAAAGTGAGAGCAAAAAAATCTTTTATACCTACGTAGCAGTAATTATCATAAAATCAGAAACAAATAATATTATGCTTTATAGGAGTATCTCTTCGGTTAAACTCGCGCAAACTCTAATCAATATTACAGAAATGCACGATATGAATTCAAAAACATACGTGATTCATTCGCTTGAATATTATCTAATTTATAGTCGCAAATTTTCCGACTAGTAGCTCGAAATTTGGTTGGGAATTAACAGGTTGTAAGCTTGTAACAGGCACGCGATCCGCAATCCAACTCAAATGAGAGCCCACGGAGTCGAATCTCGAATACTTTTTAAAGTTATTGCGTACTTTCCTGTTGTTCGCAGACCGAAAATAAAGTTCTCCCTCCCATCTACTAAGTGCATTATACGCGTATTAGAATCCTATAGCGGAAATAGTGCAATCATCAATCGCGATTATTACCCAATCGAATCCGGTTATTTCCTTTCGTAGGACGGACAAACTGAATATATCGGCATTGAGCGAAATTGATTAACATGGACGACCTGTGTACGTCGATGTATATATGTGGGGCTCGAGCTGCACGTTATCGACGCCTGCCAGCTAAACTACTTGAATTCTGCGAACATGTTCATACGTATGTATGACGTGTACTCGTAATTGATTTATTCCGAGTGTAGAAAACTTGAAGAGCGCGCACCGATTAATTTTTTTTCTCTCCCTCTCGTGTCTCTCGCGGTGGTGCTAGAACAATTAAGTAAAAAGTGTACCACCGACTATCTCTGCGCGTGAGGTTATGAGGTAGTCGACTTTTCCGACGAATGGATGGCTTTCCCGACACTGGAAAAAGAATATTCCTCGCCACAGAAGAACAAAAGATTTCCCTAAGACTGAGCTCACCGCCGACTCTCCATCTCCCAGAAATTTACTTTTTCCATTTCTAGCGCGAATAAATTACATTATCGATTCGGATGAGTTTCATAAGTATATATCTCAAATAATCGCCGAGCGAAGAAAATTCATCGTCCGTCGCTTTTACTCGCCACCCTCCCGTACCTATATTCGTACATGCACATACATACATACATGCATATATATACATATATACATATATACATATGTACATATGTACATAGGCATTTGCCGGATAAAATTAAGGCAATGATCTTTTTATGGGCAGAATTAGAGTCGACCAATCGGCAGAATTATCATTATGCGCGCGCACTTGGAGGCTCGTTCGTCCGGGTTTCCAAGCTCGCATTTCACAATCAAACTCGTGTTCTACTTATCTCAAATGGTTTATCCGGCACGATAATGAGAAATTTTTATTATGAAAATAACATTGATACTTTTTAGTTGTTTTTTTTAAAGTGCTTCATCATTTTGTATCAAAAATATTATTATCTCATGTATGTATTCAGGCAAATGCTTTCCCTCGTATACTAATCGTACAATAAATTTATTATTATGCGCGTTTGAAAATGTAAATATCATTATTTATAGAAAGTTTTATATTCAAGGAATTTAACTTTCCACTTTATTATCCCAGTCCTGAACTTTTGAAAGGTTTTTGCTTTGAAATTGTTCTTTCTTCCTTCAATTTTCAAACTCTCCCTCTCCTATTCAGAATTTACTTTTTCGGCTTTCTCGTATTATATTTTCGGGATTCAATATTTTCAAAGTGTTTTCTTTCCTTGCATTACTTTTAAGTAACGCATCCTTTGTAAAATGTGACATTTTTTGTTTCTCTTTTCTAAACCAAATGAAGAGCAAGTAATTTCTGTAACGTGCGCGCATAGACAATGCGTGGCGGAGTAGAAAATGGCCATGTCTGATCAGACATGCTTCACCGCATTTCTGTACACAAACATGCTCGGGAAAGTTGGCGAACTTTAGTAACCTTATTATTTTTTCCCTTCCTTTCTTTCATTCTTTGGCCTAAAGCATTCTCATAATTAAAAACGTCCAGCAATTATTTAATCCCCTTTTTCTACACACGAATGTGATAATTAAAATGAAATGCATATCGCACGATAAAAGCTTAATTTTGCTCGCCAGATAAAGTGCGCTCAATCAAACGATCAACTTCTTTTTATCGCTAGAGCATCAGCCATTCAATGATTAGATAGACAAATATTATCTTATCCAGCCGACGTCAATTAGATCATCAATAATGTCAGGGATAAGACGACGGCGATCGTGCGCTTAACTCGACTCGAAGCTCAAGCTCGCAATAAGATCCCAACCAGATACAATAAGTTGAAGAAAGCGCACGTCTCCATGCCCGACGGCATTAATCGCAATCAGCCAAAGTGCCCTTAACCATCCAACCTCGGCGTGCCAAGATAGAAAAAAGAAAAGAAAAGAAAGGCTCGCAAGGAATAAGAGCGGTTGAAGAATGGGCTGCGCTAACCAATGAGCGCTTATCGATTGTAACGCACTTCACCGGGATGTGCGGACCGGCGTCATGCTACCACGCGGTCCTCGCGAGGCTCGCCAATGGACCGCCGGCACCAGCGGAATCGACCGCTCGGCATCTAACGCGCTACCACCAGGAGACGCGGTGGGCGGTACCTCCCCCGCCGAGGATGGTGCGCGCGGCTCCGAGCCCACGTTACTCCCGAGCTACTCACTCGCGCGCCGGACGCGCTCAAAGTGGCTACTACTCGCTTTCGACCGGAGCCGTTCCTCGTCGTCGAGGGAGAGCCGCGCGACCCGTCACCACCCGACCTTCCACCGAGGTGCGTATTTATAAGAGTTTGGCGTCCAACCGATCTCGGGCCCCCGTCGAACCTTACCCGGCCTCTTCGGCATGACCGCGCTACTGTTATTGTTGTTGTTGTTGTTGCTTTAGTTTGTCGTTGCCGCTTCTGCGCCTTTGGCCGCCGAGAGGTGTATGCGTTGCGTATCGCGGCTCGTTAATTTTACCGATAGCTTCCTTCGCTTCTTGCTTTCGGGAATTCTCGGGGAGGCATTCTTGAGTTGTGATTTATGGCTTCTCCACTACTTTTTCTTTCGTATATTTTGTAAGGGCAGCTATCTTACTTGCGCCAGTTGCGTTGTAACGCCATAATTCAACTTCTCCCTCGCACCATCCTCTATCGCTCCATTTTTAAATGCCAACTGTTTTATGATCGTTGGAGCTAGTGAGTCGCGATTTCAGTGAAATTATTCTGGTGCGACAAGGCAAGAAAGAGGTCCCCTTGTTGCGCACGCACGCACGCACCCACATCCTAATGAAATAAGAGCTAGGAAAGCACAAGTTTTGGATGGAACAGAGCGTTTGCCTCGGCGAAGCTTTCGACCTACATCGATTTACTCGCGAACCAAAGTTCTTTAACGCCCAGGCGACTAGACGATATTTTATTAGGATATTATTTTAGAAATGATTCCCGAGGGATCCGTAAATTGCTCGGCCAGGAATAATTTCGTTCGCGAGTCATCGCGCATAGGGGGAGTGTCGCGACAAGCCTTTTGTCTTAAAGTAGAAGAAAGGAGCCAAGGAGGGCTTGAAATTGTCTGTTCAATTGGTCACGCGAGAACTTGAGAATCTTTAAATACGGATAAATAAATCCACGATGAAAGTGCGGTGCGTAGAAAGCGTCATTGAAGCGTCTGTAATCAGAGAAACTCCTATCGAACGTGGGTACAAAGTTCCACTCTTTCTTCACGTATCGTTCTCTTCTTTTAAAAGAGGGAATTATAATTGACTTGTACATTAATGCATTATTTTTCATTGTATCATTTTATATTCTGCTGGCGAGTCATTATGCATGCACTGCCTTTTGTCAATCAGCGATTAATGTGGTAAAGCAAGCAAGTTGGGCCGTGAAATATCTTAATGTTGCCGAGCATAATTGACGGGAATGAAATTGTTAAAACACGTTACAACTACATTAATAGAAATAAATTTCAATTTGCGAGCTAATTATGCTCAATAATACGATATGATTGGTCCGACTGTGTATAACAGATGATGAAGAAAATTTGTTTGAAAAATTACTACTAACGACTTGTGCGCAACAACAAAAGCCTCTGCTCTCGTCTGTCTGTCTTTATAATAGTTAGATTAACCAAAATCCTAAATTTTTGCCACGAATAATCATTAAATACAAACTTTTGAATCCATACAAAGCAACAGAACTGGCCGGCATCATTGCTCTAATCGACTAAAATTTTTATAACTATTCATTCCCCTCTCTCCCCCTCTCTCGGGAAAAAAAAATTAAGCAAATTGATTTAATAAGAGCTGAAGCTTGAGGCTTTAGACTATTGGCTACCATAAATAGTAATTAAAACCACGAGACCGGAGACTACGATCGTCGCCAAAATAATTAGTCAGTCGCGATCTCAATGAGCCTGCGACATTATACTCGCACGAGATTCATTGTCGTAAACATCCTCGTTACAAACGACATGCAGTTAGATGCTCGTGGAAGCTTTTGTCATGGATCGCTAACTAGCTGTCAAATTAGCCAACTGCCAAAAGCCTAAAAGACTCGAATATCTCGAATAAGTCTTTCGCCAAGGATTGACTCATCTTTCGCAAGACGCTCCATCACTCCACGACGTTTGATTTCCGGTAGATTTTACCCCTCAATACATTTCGTCACTACTCATGCATAGCTAGAAAACTTTTTTTTTTTTGTCTGTTTCGAGACTGATCTTCATGCTAAATCTTTCTAAAATGACAACGCTACACTTTTGTATAAAAAAGTAATATCGACGTTCCCAAGCCTTTGAACATAAATTTTGTAAAATACACACATATCTAAGATATAAACTTTCTAAAAGTTTTATTTTCATATTATTGAGATGCTGTAAAATACTATTCTTTCACCATATCAATGTAACGAAAGAATTTTATTTATTTCTTTCGAGATTCTTTTTGCCTTTTCAGAGATAGAGAAATGTATACGAGTGAAGCGTATTATATTGAATTAGACAAGGTAATGCTTTATTATTGTAATTTTTCTCCAAGTTATAAAAATATTATCAGCCTTGAGTAGAAACTCAAGAGCTCAAGCATAATGCATATACCATGTAAGATTAATTAGAATTTAAATTGGAATTAATCGAGGAATAGCGGGTAATTCTGTGTATTTACAAAAATATTATCTACTTGAAAAATCCGCACAATGAGCAATATTTTACTCTCCAGGCGCCACGCACAATAATCGTAGCAATAATTTTTAAGTGTGCCATTCCTAAGTAACGAAACTTGTTAGCTTCAATGTAGGCGAATAGCTTTATAAATTATTCGCTAAGTATTGGTTCAAATGCATATACCATTATTAAATATCTTTCAAAATTCTACGCCAATATGCTGCTTATAATTGTTCGATCATAGGAATCATTTGTTTGAAGCTTACTATCAATATTATGTAATGTACATTATTTAGATTACAATCTCATATTGGCTTATTTACGACTGGATGTGTAGGATACTCATTAGCAGCAAAAAAAAAATTGGGTTTATTTTATACAAATAATCTCATCGTTTTATGATATTAATGACATTGTAATAGTTATACATTGAAATAATACATGTTACATACCGTATGGATGCAACTCCATTTCATTATGGAGAATGTAAAATAATATCGAAAGTATCATAAACAAAAAGTGGAAAGATGAATGTTTCGCGAATTGAGTTTGCTCTACGATCCATAATATAATAAAACAAGCCGTCTTCGATCAAATATATATTCAATTAATGTGCGAGATAATTTTCGCTCAGTTCTGGCGCTTCTGGGCTAAATAAATATTGGACCATTGGCATAAAAATTAAATATCAATCCCGGCAACTAACTATCTAATAACGCAAAACATTGCACCCCGATTCGCAAGATAATATTAAATTGGACTTCTGAGAGGTCGGGTACGGCGGGGGTGGCTGGGCGGATTTACCGTAAAGAGAAAAGTGGTGTTCTTGCGTTCACGAGACCATGAACTTTCGCAGATACTAGAGCTGGTTATGTAACATAGTATAATTGTAGGATATTCATTTTGCGTGTAATTAAAGTGAAGTTTAAAATCAATCTTGGCATTTTTCAAGCAAATGATTAAGCTTCGAAAATATATTATGTGCGCATTTGTTGTAGGCTATTGTGAAATGGAGAATAATTACGTGGAAAAATTTGTTTGATAAGCACTTGCGAGGTTCGAGCTTTTTCCTGTTTGTGTACATGCACACGCATTCATTGACATTTAAGATTATTTTTCCTGCACATATTATATAGTACGTAAATTATTTTCAGAACATTCATTACAATCGATAATGCGACATTTTCGAATATAATTCATTACTCAATTGGAATGGTTTGTCGTGTAAGAAAATAATGGCAGCGGGAAATCAGTGTCTATTGTTATTATTAGAAATTCAATTGTTGCATTTTTGTACGTAGTTGATTGAAAATGGAGCTTAAGGATAAACTGAATTCTTTATGTCAGTTGTTCATCTTAAGTGAGAATAGCTATTACTGATATTGAAATGTATTCCAAAATAAGTATTATATTGTTCTATATATATATATATATATACATATATATATGAGCATAATTTTGACATTTTAGAAAATATTTTTCATAAACTAAAGAAAAAGAAATTGGTCATAAATCTTGATGAGGAGAGGCGTACTTTTACTTGAGTAGGCTTATGTAGATTCTCGGTATTATATTATCTAAATTTTTTTCAATATAGAGTAATCTCAGTTTTTATCAATAATTTATGTTCGCAATTGTGATATTACAGTACTTATACTGAAAGTATCGATAACTGTCACGTTAGCGTAATAAGTCTTTGTCCACGATTATTCACTTATCCTTATATAATTCTAATTATATTTTTTAAATCAAATAATTCGTTATATAAATACGACGTTTAATCAATTCCTCACACATACTTATTATTTCCAGTATACGTAGGTGCCACGTCCTTAAAAATAAAAGCTGTAAAACAATGTTGATTAATTTACAAAAATAATGGAGACATTGGTTTATCTCGGTTACACGTATTTCAGTTATAAATATGAAATCTTGATGCGATGTGTTTATTCGATATTGTAATTTACAATATAAATAATACACGTTGTGGACAATGTGTTGAAAACTTGTCTTTGATCGACAACAATTTGTTTCCTCTGAATCAGATGCATAAAATATCATATGTGCAAAGTATGAAGCTTATAAACAAGTTCTACCATCTTTTACTATTGATATTTATGTGATTTCATTTAATGCAAAGTATATATATATACATTGTAAAGAACGTACAAAATTCAAAGTGCATTAGAGAAAATGGAATGAAAATAAAGAAAAAATGTATTCGAGCTTGAAGAGTATTAATAAAACAAAATTTATTTTGATCGTGATCTGACTATATTTAACGTACAGCTGCACAAAAAGCTTGCCTAAGCTTTCTTAAACTTAAATGATTGTTCGTGAAACCAAGTCTCCTTTAATTAAACAAATTTGATTATTTTAATTATACATAATTATCGCCGAGAGCATTGACTGGGAAGCAATTATATTTGCCTAAATAAAATTAATTAATTAATAAATTCCAATAAGCCCGATGCACGCTTGCAATAATTAAAATAATAACTTTTCAAGGAAATACATTAGACAAATAATTAATTGTATATCATTCGCTATTGCGATATAAAATATATTATTTCGTCGATACATAATCATTGCATTTGCTTTTAGAATGCGTTTTAAGCGTACGTATTTGTACATCACTTAAGCGATCGCAAACTCGCGGCCTCTTAAACTCATACACGCAGGAGCATTAAATGAAATCGGTAATTCGATACCCCGTTACTTTCAATTACTTTAAACACATACATGTCGGACAAAAGTTTTTTTTCATCTGCAACGCATTGGAAGCGGCGATGTGCATCAATAATCAAGCTAAACAAAAATCAATTCGCTTTTGATTGTATCGCAGGAATCACGTGATACTCGCATCCTAATTTCACTGGGCTCTCATCAAAGCGCTCTATTTTCCATCCATAAAATTATACAGAAAATTATAAACAGTAGCTCGACTAGATTGATATAGCCGATAATGTGGCAGGCTGCGGGAGGAAAGTCTGAACGCATTAATTGCACGAAAAGTATTGCCCGCGGCCACGACACAAGCCAAAGCCAAAATCACTGCATTGTCGCAGTATTGGTAATGACTCGGAAGCCCGAGAAACAGTTAGGATACTTCCTTGCTTCCCATAATTGTGTCTTGAGCGAAGGCAGAGAAGAGGATTACGCCGTGCCGCTCGTGATTTTCCAAGAGCCGCCTCGCTCCTGCCGGCCGAACGAATTCGCTCATTTTCCGAAAATAAAGCCGCCCGCTTACATGCAGCTGGCGCTCCCACGCCATCTCGGCGTCCTTGCATTCTTGGCCTCCGATGGAAAAAAGCGCCACGTTGCACGTTGTTTAATTAGAGTTCATGCCACCCTGCCAGCCCGACGCGTTCCCCTAGCCCCGTGGGCGGAAGCCACTTGCGGATGAAATTTCGAGAGCGGCGCGCACCCCCCACCCCCTAATGAATTCAGTTTTATTTGCCAGAGGCGAGGCAACGGGGCTTTGATTCCTCGACTGCTCGACAATGCGATTCTGCCGATCTCAAGGAGGAGTTGCGCACCGGCCGCTATTGGAACGTGGCGCAAAGAGTTCCGACTGAAGATAATCTGTTGTTGTTGCTTCTCATTATCATTACGCTCCTAATCAATAATAATTCGGCAGTGGTGATAGCGGGATCGTGGGCAGTTGTGTCTTATTACGCGACTGTCTTATTAGCTTTGAGATGAATGGGAGAATTGAGGGCCGATGAGTCGCATTTTTGAAAGCAAATATAAATTTACAAGCGGAATTCCGCTTGGAAGGCAATCCGGCAGAAAAGCTGTCGACCCGTCGCGCTTGCCCACCCCCTCGCGAGCCACATTCCGAAGATGTCGTTAAGGCTCTCTCCTTCGGCTTACGTGAAAATCTTTGGACTACGAGGGTACGAGGGGCGGTCGAGGGACTCTATATCGGGCGTGTTATCGCTTACGTGGAAGAAGGTGACGCTTCTGCTCGTGGGAGCGGTATATTACGTACCCGATGCCAATCAGTATGAAAAACATATACTTGTAATTTAGAAATTCGCGCACGTAGCCGCGTCGTGAAATAGAAATGTGTGGAAATGGTGACGAATATTGCTTAGGCTAGGGAACTGCAATCTTAATAATGACGAGCAAAGATGGAATTAACGACGCTCAGGCATTTTTTAGGCAATTCTATCTGTGAGTAGCGAAATGGTCTTTGGGGGGGGGGGGGGAATGTGAAGGGAATTTTGGACCGACGGCTCGGCTTTCGCTAAAATATTTCAATAGATTTGGGCATTTAGTTCGTGGCGCCTTTTCCATTATTAAATAATGAAATGTGCTTTGAAATATATAGGAGATTGTTGCAATAGTTTTGTTAAATAAAATGAGCTCAGCGATATGGTCGATGGGAGGAAAAAATTGAAGTGGAAAAGAGGTGAGCTAGAGTTTTATTATTTAAGAAAAACTCATTTTAACGGTTTCCTTGATAAAAGTTCACAATAAAATTATAGTGCTTATTCTTGGGTTAATAGTTTTTTTTTTTTTCATTCTGTTTAAATGAAAAATAATAAAGTCAATTAATAATAAAACTACTTGGAATTTCTGTTGATTTAAAAATATATTATTTCGGCTATTTTCAGTTGAACTTGGTTTTAACAGAAATTATTATTCACATATTATTTTCTTTACGTTAGCCAAGCAGGCAGAGTAAAGTATTCGTTAGATTATCATTAGAGCGTAATTAACGTGCAATATTATTCCATAAATTGACCGCTTTATAAATACTTGTATACATATGACGTAAGGGAGCCCAATGGTATTCGTATTGATCACAGTGTCTTAGCTTTTTTATAAAATGTAGAACTTGGACAATTCGAGAAACAATAATAATAAATTGCAAGAAAAATTGTTTACCAATTTTTCGCATAAAGACATTTATTTTTCGATTCAATGTTAATTAAATGAGACGATAGAAATACATTTTTAAATTTTGCATGTAATTTTGCAATATCTATTTTTCAAATGTCACTATGCACTGTCTGATGAGAAGATATTTCATATGTAAATGTGACAAACATTGCTTATTCTATGAGAGGAGCAATGTTTAATTCCGCGTTCGATATGGAAATTATGATAAGAAATACAATAAATGATATTGAGAGATAAATAGTAGGCAATTCCTCGATTTGGTTTTGTCTGAAAGCCTTCACAAAACGCTTAATTAAATTCCTAATGCATATTGCAAAAAAAAATAAAAAATAAAAAACCATACCAATACGTACGCTCTTTTCTTTCCAAATATTTACGTACAAGTTTTTCTAGATATTGAATACAATTTAATTTGTCAAAGGACTTTTTGAATTAATTATAATACTTTTTTTTTAATTGAAAAGTACTCCTATCCTTCTCTTATAGATTATTAAACTTTTAACTGTTCGAACCAAGTGAAAAATACACACGACACATTTTCATATTTGTAACATTCGATTTATGCTTACGAAAAATCCAGCACACAAAGGAAAGTAATATGTCTATGATATCACTTAAAATTATTGTTTTGATAAGAGCTGCGTTATACATATCGTGGCCTTATATTGTATATAAAGACGCAGACTAAATTCCCACAATCTTGAATATTCTTCCCTCGCTGAAATATATACAGCATAGTTTCGTCTCTTCTTAATTCAAAAGCAAACTCTATCCACGCATCATCGATTTTCTCTGCTTTAAAGGCTACGCTCGTACGCCAGAAGGCAAATCCGAAGAATCGCTGGCGCAATCACAAGTCGGAAAAACGAAATAAAATTAGATTTCGTACGTATATGCAGTAGCATCGAAACAACGTACACAACGTCCTCTTTCAATATTCCTCTTTCCCTGTGCCGCCCTCTCTTTACCCTGGCTGACACGCGTTCTCAACCAGCGTTAGATCACGAGGTCAAGCTCTCGGAGCCGATGACGCCGATCATCCCGAGAAGACACGCGTCCTCGGTCACTCGACGCTTATTTTAGTCCGCCCCCCCCCACGCGCCTTAATTAGTTGGAATTAAAAGTGCGGATGACGACGAAACTATCGCCCATTGATTGCATCGCGAACATATCGATAAAGCCGATGGGCTCGCCGGCGCCGTCACCTTGAAGCTAATCCGCCCGAGCCTATTGACATCGGATTTTCCGAATTCATTTCATATTCCACGCGTAACTTATCCTCGTTTTTATGCGCGCTACCGAGGACGACTGATCTCGTTGAAACGCGCGCGGGATAAACGTCAAAGTGAAAAGGGGGCGACCCGCCGCTGAATCCGAATGATGAATAATAATAACAACTCGTGCTGTGTGCCCTGCTCAAAGAAAATATATTTCACCGATGCGCGCACATATTGACGCGCTTGGATTACATTTTATTTACGCACACTGAACTCTTATTCATTGCAAATTTGTTGCTAATAAATTTCACGTCTTTTTCCCGAGCCTATGCGCCACTTTTGTGCGCTCTCCTACACTTTGTACAAAAGCTCTGCCCCGCTTGGTATGAGGAATTATTTGATAAACATTTTCAAGAGCTCATCTTCTCTAAGTTTTTCCACTCGTTTTGCAGAAGGCAATAATGTAAAACGTATCTTATTTCATACAAAAAAAAAAAACAAGAAGAAAAAAAAAAGGAGAAAAACGTTTCGCGATACTATCGCAAACACATATTGGATGGAGACCCAAGAATCAGAATACACTGATTTTAAAGAATATTTGTATAAAGGCGGACAACATATGCTGCAGCGCACGAATACACACGCGCGCGTATTTATGACGGTTAGATTCAATTTCGATAACAACTTTTTTCAATTTAAATCAAAATATTTTTGTTTATTCTTATCTCCGTGAAAGATTTTTAAGAATAACTATGGTCATTCTGTGACTTTATAGAGTGACTTTGAAATCAAATAGAAATAAGTTCATAAATCCGCGACAACAATAAATCAATTGTTCGCCATATTAAAATTATGTGCGTTTCGATAAAAGAAAAAAATTAATTACGTTTTTTGCCACAATATTGAGTATTCAAGATTGTTGCACGGTATTCAAGATTGTTGTGCAATACACATAATTTAATTAAATTTTATAGGTTACTTGTCCCCAAAACATTATTTCACGTACACTGACTTGGAAATGATGAAACACATCAAGTTCGAAATCACTAGAATTCAAACAATATTTAGAACGTAGATAAATGAAATAATTAACATAGCATGATAGATTATCTGTTAATGAATAAAAAAATTAAATAGATAAACAAAGATATTACAAATTACCATCGAACGTATAATCATTCGTATTAATTGCGATAAGGATATAATGACTCCGGAGCTTTATATAATAAATACAAATAGTTTTTTTTTATGGAAAGCAGCAAATTTTATCACATTTAAAACAGCGCCAGTAAAATTTTCTTATGGTTAAGTAAAATGTTCTTGAAAACTTGAGATAGACGTTTTAAGTAAAATTTACTAGAACGCTCGAGTAAAGTTTATTTAACTCTTAAGCAAGTATAATCTTATTAATTTTACTTAAGTACCTCGGAAAATAATACTGAATAAGGGAATTAGTTTGTTCATTTTTTGGAATATTTTAAAAATACTTTTTAATTTAATGTGTTCAAATCATTTGTAGGCAATTCATTGTGACGTTGAGCAAAATTTGCTTTTAATATAGAATTTTTATTGTAAAATACATAATTTAATTGAGGACAATATTAAAACTTACTTTTATCCACAAATTTTCCAAACAAATTGGAATATTTCGGTTTATTTAATGATAAATGAGGCAAGAGACAAATCGAAGAACACTGAAATCTAGAAAATCGTTCTTCCTCATCAACATTGTTGATTAAGTTTGCAAAATATTTGAATCATTTGAGATATATCGAATGACACAAGTAGCATATTTTTTTTTTATTCATACGGTATTCACGTGATTAATCTTAATGCGTCTCTAGCTAAGATTCAAAAAAGTTTGTTTTTTTTTCTGGCTTTTTATCCACTTTGTAATCACTCAGAAAAACCACTTAAAATGAATGTAAATTTGACACTTGGAATTTTACCACAAACACATTTTATTACAAACGTTAAATAAATCGATGCGTTTCATATCTTTTAACATACGCATTCATCAATGACATCGGTAGTGTAATATTAATTCCGATGCACTAAATGATAATGCGCCTTGTGTGTAAACAGAAGCGTGGTTGATCAGAGAATAAATGCATTCATCTGAAAGTGTCTGCATTACAAAACTTTTGAGGGCTCAGCCATTACTATCAAATTCACTATTTTCAATAAAAAATCTATAGAGTTTAGAAAATCTTGGAAAAATTCAAATTCTTCGTAGATTCTTTCCTAGTGTTTGTACTGGTATATAAGCCACCTGTGCCAATAGTTTGATTAATTTTTGAAAGTTCGGTTTCTATACCTGATTTTATTATTTAAATAAGCAAAAATAAATAATTACGATACAATTCTTACAAGCAATTTAACGTTAAATGAAATTTGATTCTAGTATACCCGATTTATTTATTACAATACTTATTAATATTATTATTTCGAAGACTAAAGATTATTTTATCCTATATAAGTATCCTAAGATATTTTTATCCTAATAAGTACTCTGTAAATATATATTTAACTGAAATTACAATAGAACGATAAATTCTTTTGCGCTAAAAGTTAAGTATAAGTGCAAAAAGTTGAGCACATTTTTTCGAAGTAAAATCAAAGTGTCGCGCAAATAACATAAATATTTTATTACATGAGTAATTATATTGTTGTAATTCTTGTAAAAGTTAACATTTTGTCACGAAAATATAAAAGAAACAAAAAAAAGTATAAAATTTATGTAACAATTTTCGCTGATACTCGTTTTACTTTATGCTGAGATTTCACTCTAATTGAAGTGGAGAAATAGTTTCATGTAATGAGTACAACTCAAGTGTTATGAAGGAGATTTACATTTTTCAGTTTATTACGAACACATGTTTTGTAATTATTTTCTAACTCATATTTTAAATTAATAATGAGACGAATAATTAATTTTCAACCGCGTCAGTATGAATTATTGATTACATTTTATTTGAAGAATAGATCGATAAATGCAACACTTAAATTTCTCGTGCTTCTGCTAATAAATTATAATAAATAAGTATTGTAAGAAGATGAAAATTAATAAACAGCGGCATCTGTAAAATTTACGAATATAAACTTTGTGAATTTCTTCCAATAATTATTCTAGTACTTGACATTTAAATAAATTAACTTAAAACTTTTCATGTATTTACTTAAAGTTGCGTCGGCAAATGGATCTGAAAATTCGCACAAACAAATATATATTTTTAATGAAAAAACTTGATCATAATTGAATTGGGAAGTCAATCAACGACGATAAGAAAGAGAAAGTTTGCATATTAAAAAAAAATTTGATATTTAATCACATGACATTCAATTACATTTTTCCTCAAAATGCCGAATATTTGATTATTAATGACCTTTTGCACAGTGGTTTTGAAAATAATTTAAATTTCAATAATTACGCTACGGTTGAACAATTTGTAGTAATCACCTTCTGCAGAGCTAATTTTGATAACAATTGCAGTGTTCAGAAATTTCAGAGTTTAAGCTATAAAGTTCTAAATACCATTTCGAACAGAAAACTTATCCTGGGCTCACACAAGTACTCGCGTCGGGAGGTCGTCAACTCGGCAAATTCAAAATGGCGCGAGCTTTAAGAGAGCACTCGCAGACAATTATTACACACTCGTTTCGTTTCGAAGATCCGTTGAAAGAAATTACGAAAAATAAGAAATACGGAATATAAGACATTCAGGGGATTAGATATTTCGAGGAGGCGCTAACATTCTAACATTTGGTAGGCTGCCTCTTTTACTCGACTCGGCCTCCAAGTTTGCAAAATGGCTTATATTAATCATCGTAAAGGACAATGATGGCCAAACAATGAGCCCATGTGTTAGCGATCGCCGCGACTCTATAAGAGATTATATGAGATCTAGAGCTGAGTTGGTTGAGCATAATTCCGTTCGGAAAATTCGAGGGTGCTCTCCGTCATTTTTCTTCGCTTCCCTCCCAGCTCCGAATGTCGAGCACCTCTGCTTATCTCCCATCGAATTTCCTCGGCTTCCTTTTTTTCGATCTCGCCTCCTCGTCGCTTTTTTCTCCGCGTCAGGAGCTTTATCGAGCTTCGCGCTCGAGAAGCCGGATATTAGCTGGCAACATACGCTGATGAGGCTTGTATATAAGCGACAAGCGGCAAACTTTGAACTTTTAACTTTCTATGTGAAGAGAGCGCGCGCGGCGTATCTCTGGCAAATACCTCGTGAAAATTCGCCAACTTTTTACCCTCCGCCATCGAGATATATTGCGAAACGATTACGACGCTTTTTCCGCGCGCGCGCCCTTCCATTTCCGACGGGTAATTTATGTAAATGGCGACGATTAAAGGTGAACTCCCGCGACTCGTGTACTGAATTTCATTGAAGGGCTGCGCATCGAGTTGGTGATTTCGTTGAAAATTTATTCCCCGCTGCTCGTCTGAACGGCGATGCCGAATTTTCCAAATTACCTCCAGTTACTCCTCATTACTATGCATTATCGCCTGATTATCCAATCTACCCAAAAACTCCTTAGCATATCCTCTGTCTATCAGCATTCTTTAAATCAACGGCAAAATAAGTATTTTCCTCATATTGCGTCGTTAGGCTTATTATCGTCGCTCATCTTTATGTAGATAATAGGCGGCTTTTGATAAGGACTCGAGATATAAAGGCTCTTTTCTTTGCGACATACGAGCAGGTGACAACAGATACCCGGAGCACATTGCTTAGCTATCGATTAGTGCGCGTGCAAGCGTCAAAGGCACTCAAAGAGTGCAGTTACAATGGATTAGGATAATAATGTAAGGGATCAAACGCAAGAGATGATATTAAGTAAAGGCGCTCCAACCTAACGAATGCTCAAGCGCTCTAGGATCATCTCTGCGAGATGATTCGAGTTGGCGGATATCCGGATACAAGTAAACCGAGTCCTTTTCTCCAAAGAAATCTCTGCGGGATAATTGAGACGTCAAGAAATTATAGATTAGACGTGTATCGCGCGCACGAAATTATAATGAAAGCTGTTGCTGAGGGCGAGGCAAAACAGGGCAAAGTAACGGCATTACTCGTATATTCGATATTCCCTTATAATCCCAGCAGCAACGGCAGAATATATATATACGCACATATATATACACACATATATATATATATGCATCCAGGCGTTTAGCGCCTTCAGTGCACTTTGGCTAATTTTACTGGCTCCTTTTCCCGCAGTCTTGGTCTTTTACGAACGTATTCTCCACGACTATCTAGCGACGTCTGGCTTACGGGATTCGAAGAGAAAAAATTAATTCCCAATATCCATTGGCTTGGCTTTCCCAATCCAGCTCAATTCAATCCAACTCGTTTAAAGATAACAAGAATGTTATGAGCTTTACGCGTCACTTTACATTTGACAAGTGCAAGAGAATTCATTCGAATTTGTTAACACTCAAATAGTTGCTGATCCACGATGAAGTTGCATTTCTCGACAGATTTTTAATATTCCCGTTTTAATTTCATACCGCTTTCTCTCCGATGGACTGACTGCCCGTCGATCATAGGCTTACATACACGTGTAAGCTTTCAACTATCCCAACAATAATTGGGCTCAATTTCTTTCGGGCATAATTTCATTATTAAAGCAAATGTATTTACATCCAGGAACTTAAATATTCAGACGCCTTTGTAAAAATAAAGAAGTTTTTAAAGCCCCGCGCGATACTCGAATCTCATACCGAAAATACCAAGAGAAGTTTACGACACATTAAAACTGTCTCGCGTCAAAATTAGCTCGTAATTCCTCTCTGCTGTGCAGATTTTTAATTTTATACAGGCGGGGTCGGACCGGTTAAAAATGTGGAGCATAATAAAGCCCAGTAACAGTGCAGAAATAGAGCTCGATTTAAATCAGAGCTGAGCTTTTGTATCGAAGGCTGCTTCTGCATATTGATGCTTGTTATTTATGATATGTGGCCGATACAGCGCAGCGCAGCCTTAACTTGGACTTACATTATACGCCCCCGAATTATCTCGAGGCAAATACCAAGCTGCGAAAGATACGCTGATGCGCCCAAGACCAAAAAGGGTGAAATAGCCATGAAACATCCCAGTGTCTTGGAGTGCCACGCCCGCAAAGTCGCTTACTACTGGCGTACTTGCCTCGGACTACGGAGGTCCAAGTTGTTGGGGCTCATTGCTCTTGGGACGAGGAGGTAGGTGGTGGGTTATCTTGTCGACTCCCCGATAATTCAGTATCCGGTAAAGTACCGATTCTCGATAGAACTTGGATAACGATGTGCAACTTTGACGTTTCTTAGCTTTCCCGGGAGAGAGACGGCTGTGCGTGCCCTGTGCCTAACGTCTTTTCTGTCCAAGGGATTCACAAACTAACTCTCCCAAGGCTAATTCCATTTCCCTCTGACAATGTATAATTACAGCCATTTCTTAATGTACTGTATTGATGCTCGGCCGCTGCCTCTTGCCAATTCAAAACTAGAAACAACGGCAAGGAAATAGATAGATTTTCTGTTTACCAGACATGTTCACATTCGGCAAATAAATAAATATTTGTCCTGGGAGTGTACTAATACCCAAATAGAATTCAAATGTGAAGAATAATTCATTCTTCGCCTATATACCTTAATAGTTTCAATCGAAACATATATAACATTGTGCCTCTACTTTGCTTTAATTAAATTACCAATGCAGAATGAAAAAACAACTCTCTCATCGACATTTTACCAATTCTCTTCAGACTGCCGTCGCTATTAATCAGCAATAATGTCAGTATGAATATTTTAATAATTAATTTCAATTAGTTTTTGCAGCCTCTTGACTGCATCATCAATTGAAATGTTTAATAAATAAATATGCAGCCAGTCTTGTACGGACACTTTTACATTTGACTCGAATCCTTTAATGATCAACGTGTTGTCGCTCAACTTTATCTTCGACGGACGTCGAGTTATGAAATTTTCCACCTAATAGAGATCGTCGATAAATATATTCGAAACTATATCAGCTTCTGAACATGTACGCGCATTAAATAATACAATCTTAAATTTAATGAATCCACGCAACTTTGACCTTATATACTATTAGTAAGCCAGCCGCTCGTTAACCCTGTCTTAAGTTTCTCTATAGAGTAATTTAAAACCAGTGCCATAAC
This sequence comes from Ceratosolen corneri, assembly GCA_030522565.1. Classification (NCBI taxonomy): domain Eukaryota; kingdom Metazoa; phylum Arthropoda; class Insecta; order Hymenoptera; family Agaonidae; genus Ceratosolen; species Ceratosolen corneri. Next base: position 36,264 of record JAPYYT010000478.1, read on the forward strand.
TTTAGTACAAGTCATCGATCAATATTCAGTGTCATATGAAGTAGCATATACTAGCTAATTGTTCTTCATTAAGTGGATGGTGGCAAGTAATATCGCAGATATTTCTGGACAAGCAAAAAAAAAAAAAGAGAGAGAAAAAAACCGCATTGTTCGTTTTTAATGATTGGCGAATTATTGGCAAATGATATGTCAATAGCGGTACTTGGGCTTAGCGTGAATGGATTATGGTAATGGTTGGGGCCCATTATCCGCACGATTTTGTTACATCTACATTTAGTGCATTTCAGTACATCCAAGATCCAAGCTGTAAAAGCATTTAAAAAATGTAAAAGCCATTCGAAGCTTTTGTCCTTTTTCATTGCCAGCCAAGCCTTAAATTTAGCAAGGGCAATAATTTATAGACGCCTGCACTTCTCTCTCTTTTATTCTTGACAAAATAACGCAAATTTTCGCTTCGAGACCAAGTAATTCTTCCCCGATGTCATTCGCGTCTTACGATACACATGCACGGCAGAATAAAAGAAAAATGTCGTGCTGCCTTCTTTGAAATATGGTCGATTTGACGTGGGATACGCTCCATGTCGTCGAATTACATTCCATTTCCTTCGCGTGCATGCACATTGAACTCTCATCTCCCGTTTCTGTAATATAAAGTCGTTTCACAGACAATCATGCACTTGTGATTTCCATGGCCGCGACATATCAAACGTAGTTCTCCGCAACTACGGCATAAACTGCTGAACTTTTATCGGGAAATATATATATATATACATATATATAAGTGGGAAGAATATTCCGCCCAGTTGGTTTGCTAAGAGAAGGATGCGAGATTTGGTATCAGTGAGCTTGTTTTCTAATTTTACGGGCAGCGAGTTCAACTCGACTTGTAATAATTTGCGCAGGAAAGTAGCAACAGCGCAACTATCATCACATTATTTTTTCTCCTCCAAATAACAGCCGAAATTTCCAATCTTTACGTTGAATAAAACCGCACAGATTAACCTCTCTTTAAGCCTTATTTTTCTTTTTTTGTTTTTTTTGTTTTTTTTTGTTATTTCCATTAACTTGGCTCGCATTTGCGAGTGCAAATACGTATATTTGCATAAGGCCAATGTCTACTCAAGCAGTAACTATTTTCCAATTATGCGTGTGCTATCAGCATTCGCACTTCTCGCATTCGTACATTTTCTTATCAACAATGTACTGCTTTCAGGCGTAATTGATTTTTATCGTTACATATTCTTCGAAGATATCTCGGAATTCGATTTAGCTTTATTGGCATTAAAAGCTATTTTACATTCTAATCAATTATGTTCTCCCTCGAACAGCTCGTTTCAATTGCAGAAACATTGTCTATATCGAATATCCCCCGTCTACGCATGTGTGCCACACTGTACTCTCGCATACGTGCTTGACGAGCACTGCCTTGGCGCACTTACACATGTATGGGGTGCCGTATAACAGGCAGAAGGGGATTAACTTGCAGCTTCTAAATGGGAATGAATCGAGTAAAGTTTTCTCTGTAAATCCTCGTTCTATCAACAGCAGTAAACTCGACATCGCTTCCTACTAACTAAGATTCATTTGACCGATTTCATTTCAAGTCGCGTATTATATAAAAATCACGAGCTCTTCCAATATTCGTCCTTCTTTTAAATAACGCTAACTTCATTTTTGTTATGCTTGTGTCCTTATTACGTACAAACTAATAAAATTGCATTGAAATTCATTTTGTAAAGGATTTTTTTTTTTTTTTTCTTTACTTATTTGTGAAGATCACGCGAAGGAAAATCTAATATTAAGGGAATTCATGTGACGGTAATATTAAAAAAATTACAATTTTTATAATAATCTTGTAAGAGAAGCTCAACTTATATAAATGCATAAAAATGGCTATATTATCTACGCGCATATATTTAAAGTGAATTTTCCTCCCGTACTAAAATGAAAAGAATCTACTGCTAAAAATAAGAGAGTATGTTACTTTAATAACGCAAAGATATCGTTAATAAAAATGCAAAATTGATTAAACAAATTTTGTATACATTGCGCTCTTTCGTATTAAAGAAGAAGTTTTCTATTCCAGAATTATCTGCTTGAATAGTGATTACGAATTCAAATGCGAAATTGTTTTGAAAATAAAATTCATCATTAGCACTATTGCATATAATATCGTACTATAAAGTTGTATACTTTCTTTCCCACTCACTTTACACATATATATATACGTAAATCTTATATATATATATATATAAATCTTACATATAAAAAAGTAGATATATATATATGTATGTATGTATATGACTATTATTGATATTGCTCTGGCTAATGCACAAAGCAGTTACCAAATCAAGTGTTTCGAACAATAGCAGATACAATGAATATTTTAAAACAAGAGGTAACTTGGACTCGTGTAGATATCCAGACTTGTATTCATACTTTCTTGAGAAACTTTTTGCCAGTTCTGCATCCCGATCTACCCATCACGCCTCTCTCCCCCCCCCTCCAGCGTCTCACCTTAAAATGATATTTGCATTGCCAACATGCCTCGAGTACCTCCTCATCCCTGAATACTTTGGGTCTAGGCCACCACCACTGTTTTCCGCGTTATCTTGCCTCCTTCTCCTTTCTTTTTCTCCTCGTTTCCTCCTCGTTACTTTTTATTCCGTGTCGTTACGCTCGCCGCCAACCCCTCATAGAAACTGAATTCGGCTATATACCGCGGCCTCGGTGCATTCGCTGCTTCGGGGTGATTTTAATAATGCAGAGCGCATTCTCCCTACTCCGCGAATGGTGATGCATCTTACACTTATTTCTGTTATGGTTCAACCACTTTTTCCCTCTTCCTCCCCACTTTTTGCGTAATCCACTTTTTCTCCCGCGGTATATGACACGGCGCAACACTGGTATCGGGCCCCTACTATCCCATTTTTTACACGTCTACTGCTCTTCTTCATGAAAATATTAATCTCCATTTATTTTTACTCCTCCCCTTTGCGATGCTTTTTCATTTTATGCATGCCTATCGTTATTCAGCAGGTTTACTTACTTCTTGCGCGGGAATTTAATATTTCCCGAAAATATCAAATTATGGATGGCATAATGTTACATTGGTGCATAATAAAGCAATTACGAGGGAAAAATATTGCTTATAATTTTGTCGATAATTTCGTATGGGATTTGAGATGGAAAATAAAGTGCGCGAAGGATTAGTTCGTTTAATTAGAAAATGGTTTTAGCCATCCTGCAATTGAATAGGGTGAGAAATCTTTTTGCTTTTTCTTTTATCAACGCATTGCAAGGAAAGGCTCGGTTGCCTTTGAATTTACGATGTTGGAAGACTCGAAATTTATCGCTTATGAGCCCGCGATAATTGTATATACCAAATGAAGAGATGATCTGTGACTTTTTCTCCGAGACATTTAGTGAAAGGATGGTGCATATGTCCATTCTAGATAAAGTGGAAGCAAAATATATAGGAGAGAAAGAAGACAATCGTAGAATTTCTCGAGAAACTGTCGGAAATTGTTTCTCTAACTCATGATTATAAGTGTATGGTAGTACAAATTCTTGTAGTTGGCAAAGATTGAGCTATATAATTTTCATTGTGAAAATTCTCTTAGGCAGCTTATATAGTTTAATGCATCTGCTATTGGCCACGATAATAAAATGATACGCCATATCGTAAAACAGGGAGTAAAGCGACGCATTTGGAGGCATGTCCGACGGAGTTTTGATCCATTAGTTATTTGTATAAATTTTCAACAAAGTATAACGCAATAACGCATTCGATCGAGTATAATAGCAGCAGTGAAATATAGGAAACACAAGCCGTGCTGATTCATACCGAGAAACCAATTGAACATTAAAATATAAAATCCATGATATTATAAAAAGTATATGAGCATGAAATAACGCGAGAATTCTTGAACGTCTAGGCAACCAATGATTTGCAAAAGCAAATCTTCAATTTAAAAGAATGTTACTTTCAGAGCCTAATAAAGTATAAAAGTCTTTAATGGAAAATTAAACCGTTATTATTCCTGCCTTAAGATATTAGTTCGTGCCTGTTTTATTTCGCTATTCAGCCCCCCCCCCCCACAGTCAATAGAATTCTGTGCATTGGAAAATATTTTTAAAAAAGCTATATCAATTTTTTATAACGATTTGTACTCTGAGGGCGTAACATTTATGTTGATACAAAAAAAAAAAAAAAAAATCATGATTATGTCAAAGGTAAGCAAAGAGATAGAAGTGGGATATCTCATTATTTCATAAAATAACTCCCGGATACTTTTAATGATGAAATTATAAGCGAGGAAGGAGCATACAAATAATAAGGCCCGCTTAAAACATAAAATAATTGCTATGCATTTCATTTAACTCTATCGAATGTGTAAAAATAAAGTTCATCCAAGCATTCCGCCAGTAAACACATACATCTCGCATATATTCCACAAAGTTGTTCAAACAAATCATCATAAAAATTCTGGCCCGATGAAGCGCAAAAATAAAATACACCCCATCGGCAACTTGTAGATAACACGTCCGCATCGTCCAAATACGAGTCCCGAAAACAGAGGCGTAAAATACAAATCATAAAAAGTCAAGAGACATCTATCAGCGATCATCTCGCGTCAACCGACCTCCCACTACCCACTACCCACTCAACCACCTCTCTCCCCCCTCCCCCCCCACGTAATTTGATTTATGATTGCATGTCGTTAGGTCACAGGCTGCATCTCGGCTCAGCGGTATCTACGCTAACGAAGCAGAATCCCCACTCGCCGAGGATGACGCGGATGCTACTCCAGGAGCCAGGCTGGAAGCTCGAGCGCAAGGGCTCGGCCCTACTCCTGCGCCGCGACAGCGGACAACGCGCCAAGTCCCAGAGGGTCTGCTTCCGTTGTGATGTCGAGGTGCGGGAGTACGAGCGTGACGAGGACTACTACCACGGGAACGAGTCCGAGGCGGAGATCGCGGCGAGTCCACTGGCTATGTGCGCCAGCTGCCTCGCGGCCCTTTGCGTCACCGTCGTCCTACCCTGGCTACTCATCGGCGGCTAATCCTTCGCCCCTAGCGACGACCAAGCCCGACATCACCCATAGACGGACCGACGCCATTCGCAACTTTCGTTTACTTATCAAATAGACTGATTATTTATCCATCGACTGAGATCTCCTCCCCCTGTATACCCACTCACCACCTACACGGACATTTTGTACACACCGAGGGATAATGCTAATGACGGCCACGCACAAGTGTGAGTGATCAATGCTAGTCGAGCGTGACAATGTGCGCCCTCGAAGCGTGGGAGTCGCACGCACGTGGCAATTGTGTCAAGTTTTTGCGAACTCGCCGGTTCCAAAGCTCGGTAACAATAAGAATGTGGATTTTTACGGAATTATCGGGGCGTCGAGGTCGCAGTGTGTTTGCGTGCTGGGGAGCTTCGCAAGCACGCGAGGACCGTTCGAAAAAAAGTATATTGAAGCATTTAGTGTATTGAATTTGCAAGAGCCCCCGACAATTGCAGTACTACATGCAGACGTAGATGGAGGTGTGCCGAGCTCGTGTGTATATTCGATCGGTGCACTTTGCGCGTATGTGAAGTATGTAAAGCAGCTTTGTCTTTAGAATAAAAGTTTTTTCTAATAAAACAATGAGAACAGAGAAATATTTTGTTTTTATTATATTGCGATCCTTTGTCGAGGCAGCTCGATGCTTTTTATCCTTCACCGTATCACAATTACTTCTAGCCGCATAAATAACTCTGCATGGTATTATGAGATATTTTAATTAGAAACTATTTATTATGAAGGTAAATTATTTGTACGTATAATATGAATTATTGAAGAGATATATTGTATTTATAAATCTAAAGTAAATATAAAATATATTATTATTCGCAGTACTAATGAAATTGAAATTGCTTTTGTGCGTCAATAATATATTGATTATTTAAACTCCCAATAAGTGACCTTTATCGTCTCGATGTCTATTCAAGTCGATTATCGACATTACATTCTGACCATTTAATGTTGTAAGAACTTGAGAATATTTAAAAATATTTGGCACTTGATTGTTTATTTATTTCACGCTTAAATTGTCTTATATTAAAATTTAACGGCGTACAAATTTTGCATTAAATACATATATGTAACGAAAAATAATCTGCCCTGCCATATTTATTAGAATAGACGTATAAATTAATTTGAATTTCTTTCTTCAGCTTTCTAATCAACAACGAAAAGTTGTAATTCTTTGATTATAAATATAGCCTCGGATCTTTTAATAAGAGCAAATTTTTAATCATAAGCAGACTTGCATTATTTTTATCTCATAATAAATACTAACTTTAAGACCAACTAAATTTATAAATTTAGAACAATATGGAATGAAAATCCTTTAAAAAACATGATAAAACGTGTTGTGCTCATAGTTGTGAGCACGATGAAATATTCTTTAGTAAGTAATACGAAAACTTTAAGGTAAATAATTTAATTTACTATTAAAAAGAATAATTTTATTTTGAAAACCTCGGTCCAGCTCCATATATTTGATTAAAAGTGCATCAAAACTCAGTGGTATGTAAGTAATTGTCCAATAATAAAATCCATATTGTGCGCTTGTAAGTCATTCGTTATAAATAACAAAATTAACAATCTTTGTGTATAAATTTTGTAATGCAAGTTAGTTTGATAATTAAACAGTAAAATAAATAAAGCCAATCATTGCATCAAGGTCTATATGAAATAAAAATGAACAATCCTATTTATATATTTATTATACTATATCTATAATAATCTATAACTTGAATATGTTCTTTTAATTATTCTTTTTAAAATTATTCTAGTAAATTGAAATTGAGTCTCTTCCCACAATTATAAATAAGAATTTGAGAGAAAATTCACTTGCTTGAATCATTAATTTTCATAGTAAGTTTTGTTAATCAGTGACCATACATTTAATAACTTTCGTTCTGCAAGCAAACTGTTTCAAGTTTATGTAATTTTTATACTAAACTTTTATAAAAGTTCTATTAAATTTGTCAGAAATAAGTATATTAAAATTTTTTCAAGCTCTTCACAACGAATAGTATTAAAAATATAAAAATTTAATTTAATAATCCATGTGACTGTTTTGAAATATAAAATTTTCGTTATCAAGCAAATATTATAACTGTAAAAGCATCTTTTTACACAGTAATAGTACAACCAAAAAGTTGTGTATATTAAACTTTTGTATTTGTGTCTTTGAAAATCATTAAAAATATAATTTAATACAGAATTTAATATTCATTACGAGGTGACTTGAAGAGAAAAAAAAACACAATGATGAACTATGCCTATGTAATAGGAGTGAAAACTAAAGCTTTTAAAAGCATCTGAAGTAAGAAAAAACAAAGTAGATTAGCTTAATCCAAATACGGGGAATTATTTAAGTGCACATATTTTTTTGTTTTTTTAATTACCTCGCGTGTTAAATATTTTAAAAATCATAAATAAAAAATAATATTTACATCAGGAGTTTATTCTATGTTTCGTCGCAAAATAAAAGACATGTAATGTGCTCGTATTATAACAATATTTGTGCATAAACAATGCAATATTAAACTATGTTAAATTATACAAAACAGATGGAATAAAAGTATTTGTTTAATATTGAGACATTATCCTCATTAATCAATTTATTCACGTGCAATTTATTACGAAAATTAATTTTTTTAATTTATACCTATGAATTTATATACATGTATATATATATTTATTAAAGGTATATTTATATTATTTGTTCTGAGTTATTTATATTTAACTTTATTAATTATAAATTAATTAACCAAGAGTTAAAAATATTTATTCCGTTTATAAATTTATAAACAAAAAATAATATTTAATAATTTATTAATTAAATTTAATATATAATTCAATATTATAGAACTATTATTATTTCACGATGAACTTCCTCCTAAATAATTATGATTTAATTTCTAAGAATAATTAATAAATTCTGCTCTTACTAAGTTAATTACATAATCAATACTTATTCATAATTTTGCTACCAATAAATATTTTTATATTTAATTATATTAATATAATATATTTTTTATCAATGAAGACATTTATTCACCGAACATCAATAAATAACTATCAAATTGCTCAATATTTTTATTAGATCTTAATCATTTTGTATATAGCAAAATAAGATAAATTATATATTAACTGTATTTAAATAAAATTTCATTTTTGAAACTATTTTTATTATTTTCCTAATACGGCGAATGAATAGTTAATATTATTTTTAAAATCGGAAATATTTTCGTTATAAATTTTTTTTCATTTAAATCGTTATTCTTGTATAAAAAAAGGTCATTAGGAAATTCCTTAATTATAAATATTACTTTTTCACTATATAATTTAAAAACTACTTTCATTTTACATACTGTACGAAGCACATATATATATATAAAATTGCATGTACCACTTGTGTATTTACGAATCTATTATTTTTTTATGTGTCATACAAAGTAACATTAAATGGTAATTTTATTGCCTTTCTTAAAATTTATTAAATATACATAATTATCTATTTCTTTAATTTAACTTTATTTACATTTGTTTAAAATATTCGATCTGCTCACGTGATAATAATGGAACCAGAATAACGTGATAATTAACATTTATTTATGCATTTAAGTGAGAATGATATTTTAAGCAAATAGTAATTATTAATTTTGCCTAACTACATTAACATTCAAACAAATATTTAATCTAAAAATTAGCAAATATGGATTTATTGATTATTATTTATGTCGATATCAAATTACACATAATGTAATTAGATATTATTGTTAAGCGCTATTACAATACTGATGTCTCTAATTTATAATTAACTACGTGAAATATAGCTTTATACATATATTGGAATTAAATGTCTTATCAAAACCGATTATACACCTTCAAACGTATGCAAGCACAATGCGAGTCAAATTTAGTTGCAAGTATACAACAATTTTAAGAATTTAATTTACAAACAAAACGGTTTTTTTATTTAGAAATTATTGATTAAATTGTCGAATATGAAAATTACGCCTAGATCGTAACTCTTATATATTAAGTAATAATGTCTAGAAAGAGAGATGCCGAGGAATAGATAAATTTATAGTAATTAAAAATTTTGAATATTTCTGAAATATTTAAAAATAATTGTATTCTTAATAATACTGTAAAATAATAAATAATAACCAATTTCATTATTAAGAATTCTACATTAAATATTATATGGTAAAATGAGTAATATTACTTTTTAATATTAAGTAACGTATGTATTACCTTATTACACCACTACAGCATTTTATTAAACAGTGTTGTTTTCTTTTCTAATATAAGATAAAAAATAGAATTATTTCTGTATTCTCAAATATAATTCTAGATACATTGTTATATTTTTAATTTATTCGCCAATTCTAATAAATAATTCATTCTACATTATTTTTCACTATAACTGATGCTTACATTTTGATTTTGTTTCATAACAGATGTAATTTATATTTGAAGGAAAACTTTTCTCAACATGAATTTTATTTATTAATTTGATAAATTTAAATCAATTGAAATATCATAGCTGTTATTATATATAATTATATACAATATTACATATGATTTAATGGTTTATTAATTACTAGTTAATCTATTTGATTGATTTACTATTTTATGGTGTCCAATATAAAAAAAACCAACTAGTAATTTGCATGCAGTTTTAGTTAAGCTTGTTTTGAATTCATAAATTAATTATTTTAAATGTTCAACCGAATAAAATACACACGGTACTATTGTATGCCTATAATTTAGAATTAAAATTTAAAATTTATCACTTTCATTAGACATGTTCTTTAATATTTTATAAAAGTATAAGTATTTCCAATATCACCCCCTATTCGTATTTTGACTTTGAAAACAAGAATAAAAAATTTCAAGCATGAATATAATTTTTAAATAAAATTGTAAATTGATAAGTTAGTTTTTAATAACTTCCATTACATACGTGCGATTTTCCTTTAATGGAATACGAATTTTATTTTATGTTATTTCTGAATTTTGCTATTAGAAATGAATAAAATAATGTATTACTTTTACCATAGGTGTATTTATCCTTCTGTATTGTTATTGTTATAACTGCAGGCAATTCATCAAAGAAAATGTCGAGTTAAATAAATTGTTAGATACGGAAAAATGGTGATGTTTAATAGCGAATGACGAAATATCTAGTAAATCGAAGAGTCATTATATCTAAATTAAATTGAATAAATTCTCTCTGGTGTTTATTTTTTTTCTCAGGTGAACTGATATTTATTATTTTAAGTTTCATACATTTTCGTAACCTTCACGCGATTTTGTTATGTACAGAAAGATTTATAATAGGAAATATGATCACTTCCAACATGGCTGTAATACGAAACTGTTGTACAAAAGGCTGAATTACAAAATCTTTGAAAGTATTTATGAACTATTTTAAAAAATACAATTTCCTATAATATAATATTTATAACATTTTCTTTTACTTTTTCAATATTTTCGGCTATTATATAAGCGATAAATTGAAAATACGAGCAATTTAAAAGAGAAAGCTAAAAGGAAACACCATTGATGTCCAAAAAATTTAACGACTGCCTTAATTGCAAATAAAACGTAAATATATATACATGTAGATGATCGAAGGAAAGAATAAAAAGTCGTGCGGCTAATGATAATGATTAGTATGACGATTAGGCTAGTAGTATCGGCTTTATAACAGAATAATGAAAAAAACAGTGGCTGTTTTGAAAGGCGCGAATGAATATAACTAAGGGATATAAGTGGGTGGACCGAGGGCATAAATTAGGCATTCACAGAATGTTCTCCTATAACTTCATACGCATTGCATTGCATCGCATTGTACATGGCGAAGGCACTCGAGTGGTCAGTTACAGTTCTCCATCTCTCTCTCTCTCTCGCTCGCTCAGTTGAACATGTAACCTCCACATCCCGACTCGCTCATTGTTAGAAGCGTTGATATAGGCGCGCATGCCTGCATGCACACGTACGCACTCACGCATGCATACGTTCGCGCCCGCGCACACGGAGAGATAGAGAGAGAGAGAGAGAGAGAAAGTAGTGGATATGCGTGAAGAATTTAATTTCCCGCGGCTCGCGCGCATAAATATGCATTGTGAGCAACCGCGACTAGTTCACTTTGATTTATGCACGATTACGCACACAGTTAGAGGGGACTTTAGCCCGTTATTCGTAACATTTCTCTTCCGTCGAGGAGGCCAAAAACGAATTTCGCCTCATCGGCAATACCGAAGGACGCCCCCTCCCGGCATTATTATTGTCACGTACACAAAAAAAAAAAAAACAATAAAAAGAGCGGAAAATGTAATGAACGGGGACGGATGAGGAAGGGAAATCCCTTCGGAGGGTATAATCAGTGTGTCAGCTCGTGTCACTTGATTCTTGATTCTGCGCGATATCGTACCGTTGCTTGTCGATGCGCAGCTGCTTCGAGAACAGCCGTGAAATTGGGTCGTAATTGTCAGTCCGACTATACATAGTTAAATATTCATTGTGCCCTGCTTTCCCTACTTTTGTCGAAGCAACTGCTAATCGGCAGCCAATTGGTACTGCGGCCATACCGCACGTGATCAAGAATCTGGTACAATCTGGCAGCGCGAAATGGATTTGCAGGCCCTGGGTCCGATAAATCGGTGTCAATGAACGCTCACCGAGACCCTAACTTCCCAACGACGAGTTTACTTACCGACGAGCCACTCTGCGCAGCTTGGAACGAGAGTTAAGAGGCGGGGGTGGTACAACAGCCCTTCCTTCGCCTATATCCGGCGATTTACGATTGTAGTTTCATCGAGAGAAGGAGATAGAGGGGTTTGGGGAGGGAAAGAAGAAAATAAATTTGAAACTTTTCCTCTGTTAATAAAAGATCTAAATTATTCATCGTGCCTATGAGCCTATAAGTATAGGCCTATTTACTGTGCTTTCTATAGATTTCAAGCAAACTTTCTTGACATGTGGAAGACTTGGTGTTGGTTCAATAGCTTTGGGAGAAAAGAAGAAGAAAAATGTTGTTTGGACAAACTCTATTACTTTCGACACCTTCTTTCGAACTCCAATTTAAGTTTACATTTGTACCATTGCTTCTTACACAAATTGTTTATGTCTGCTAATTATTATAACTCGCCGTATTATTATTTTTCGTGTACGATTAATTTTAATTGTACGAAAATTGAATTTTTAATCACTGAACTTTATCAGGTGATGGTTTTGATTGCAATTTTGATAGTCAAAGAATTATATATTTGTTGCAATTTGACATTAATTTAATAAATTATTATTCTTATGTAAGTGCATTCCATTAGTATGCATTTAAAGCTTTCTAAATTTTGCTTTAATATACTCTTCTTTCGTTAATTAAACGTAGGGAATGAAAGCTAATATTTTTATTACAATTTAAATTACATACTATGAAGATTATTTTTGCTCTTGAAAGTAAGAGACTTGCATTTTCTAGTAAAGTTTTTGAAAGATATATCGTTCAATTTATGTTAAATGATTTAAATGTTGGATGAAAATTATTCGATTCTTATGCCAAATCGTATTACAGTAATGTTTTTTAAATTAAAAAAGAACACGCACACACACTTGTATGTATATATATATATATATATATATATATATATATATATA
>JAPYYT010000479.1:0-48991 GCA_030522565.1 Ceratosolen corneri
ATATATGTTCCATATGAAAAGTACTACCAAAAGTGGTAATTGAAAGGTGTACTGACAATTTAAACAGCTGAGCGATATATGACGTTTGAAGTGTTAGGAAAAATTATTTTACGGGCTGGATATTAGCATAAACGAAGATAAACTTTACACGGACGAATAACTAAGATGTTAAATGTGTTACTATGTATGAAGTTGTAATGTTCTTGCTCCTATTCTGAAATGGGATTAAAATTAAGGTAATTAAACTATAGACGTAATCGCGTGTAGCTTAGGATAATTCAGAGATATAATTTTCAGCTCGTCATACAGTTAAAATGAGACGTGAAATTGATTTCAGTTATTGTTATTATTTAATAAATATTGATAAACCATTGGCAAGGCATGGCAGTATCAAATTAACGTCTTATAAATGTAGTTGGACGAGAGGTGAATTTATTAATAAAATTCGTTCTCATGAAGTAAATCGTCAATAATTTGAAAGCCTACCATGTTTATATAACTTACGAAATATAAAATAGTTTATTAAAAAGTAACTGCGATTTAATTTTTAAGATTAAAAGCATAAAGTAGTTCATTCGAATCGATTGCCCCGGCCTAAAGTGGCTCAATTTATATTGTTTCTGATATGAATTTCATACTTATAAGATTAAAACTAAAAATTGTATAAAAGCTTTTGAACTTTTTATGCAGTGCAGTGTTACTAGCTAATTCGTAAAAAAGTAATTTTTAATATAATCCGTTTAAGGGCGCTTCCATAATGCTTCTTTGCTTGCTTTACGCATAAAGGTAATAATCTTTAATGTAATACAATAAAATATAATAATAATAATAGTAATAATAATAATAATAATGTGTTCGATTAAAGTAAGTAAATAAAGGACGTTTCATCATTCTTATTTACATTTTTTGTAAAATGCTGTGACCTGCAAAGTCAATCAAAACAAATAAATAATAGATCTACAAATTTAATTCTCAATTGTTCGTGTCGTAGTGCATGTCATTTTATAATAATAAGAAAAAATAAGAATTTTATCGAACGTTTTAACTATTGTTTCTAAAAATGACCCTTCACCAACATTTCCAATCAATATTACATTATTGCACTGTGAATAATGGGAAAACACGTTTTTTCCCATACCATTGAATGAAAATAAAAATCTGAGAATGTTGTTCTAACTTTTTAATATTAATATTAGATCAAATAATTGGGCTGCTCTTTCTGTCGTTTTTCGTTAAAAAATCACATACACGTATTAAAAAAAATTAAAAAAATAATTTATTTCAGGATGGAGTCTGTCTTCAAGGCTACGAGTCGAAGAAATCACAAAAATTTCTAAAGCTCATTTTCAAAAAGAATCTTCATATATTCTCTTACAAACGGAATCCTGTTTAATATAATTAAAGTAAAGGCACGCGTCCACATGCCTTCGTTTCCGCTTTTTATTACCAAACATGAAATGCACCTCCCTTTACATATGTCTCTATTATCATTGTCATTTCATTGATTCCATTCTCTTTTAATGATCGCATATTGTACATACATACACATACACGTGCATATATATCCTCATTTACTCATATGTACATGTATGCATATACATGTGTATGCATATATACATTTAATAATATTTAATAATAATAATATTTAATAATAATAATAATAATAATAATATTTAATAATAATAATAATATTAATAATAATAATAATATTAATAATAATATTAATAATAATAATAATAGCTCTACAAAAAGAAAGTATCTCCCCAATATCCGGCGTCGTTTACTTCTCTGGTACTCGAAAAATATGCTATACATATATGAAAAAGGATGAAGTATAAAATCTATTTTTCATCATACGGATCTCAAAACGTTCGAAGATAAAATACAAATTGAGTTTTCGATCTCTTACGCATTCTTCTACTCTTTCGTAATATCTCTCTCTCTCTCTCTCTCGCGTATATATGTTCCGAGTGTGTGCTCTCGTAATCCTTCAATTTCGGAGTCTGCGTAACAACAGCAATGATCCTCTCATACACAGAGCTTGTAGACAGGGTACTTGCGAGTAAGCCTTACCAACTCAACGGTCAGTTTTATGGCGCACAGAGCCTCGTTTTCGGAGAATGTTTTGTTATCTTAAAACGCGTATTATTAAGCTGTTATCATGAAGCGTGGGCTGCATCGTACTCCGCTGCGGGCAAAGTGACGCCACGGATGTTGCTGATGCTCCTCGGCAATTGGCTACGAAAGGAATGGATTCGCCGTGGCAGCCGCCGCCGCCGCCGTCGCCGTCGCCGTCGGTGTCGAGCTCGCAGTTGGGTTCGCACTGCTCCAGGGATCCAGTCGGATCTGATTGATCGAGCGACGTGGGGGAGGCGTCACCGGTGCGAATGGGTTTGCCGAATACGGTACAGGTGCTGCAAGTATTTGCTATTATCAGCTATTATCATTATGCGTAATTAATTGGCTTTTGCGACGGCAAAATTTGGGCTTCGTCGCGTTAAAGTCCTCGCGCCTTTAATATTGGAATCGAGTGAGATGTGAGTAATGTGAAGAGTCTTTACGTTATTACGCGTTTAAAAATTATTTTATAGGCAACTGTACTATTATATTCTGGAATACATAGGCGCACGACTGCGAATGTTTATAGGTAGACGCATCGTCTTTACGTAGATTGGGAGATAATTTTAATTTCCGAACTTTTTAATACAACTGCAATTTCACGGAAATTAACAAGGATTTTTATGTTTTATATGTTTTCATTCGAGGTAATAATTTGACGGACTATTGAGCTTCGATGTATTTCTTAAGCGAGACGTTTAGTGCATTTAAAACAGAGATCTCAATAGAATTTCAATTACTAAACACGTAATGTACATTATTTAATTATTTTGAAATAATTAGTAAATGTAATATTTAAGTAAAAACGTTCAAATATAGAATTATTATTATTTACAATTAATCGCGGTAAAACTCGAACGACGGCTTTTAATTGCATGAACCATAACAAAAACATTGACACACTGTACATAATATATACACAGTTGGAAAAAATTTAACAATATATTTTCTTGAATATTATACTTTCTAATGTGCTATTTTGCTAATGTCAAATAGATTTAACATTTTTTTTTTTTTTTAACCTTGTTGCATTAGGTTTTTATATGTTTCATTTATCCAGTAAATATTTGAAGTTAATGAACTTAAAAAATGAGTTACTTTTAATATTTAAAATGCTTCTATAACAACGAACTTGTCTGATGATTTCTGGCTTAAAATAATTTATAATATGTCAAATGGTTTTTATATCTACCATCAATTTTAGATTTTTAAAAGATAATTTTTTAAATAAAAGCGTCAGCATTATTGTTTCCATTTATCAATGAGTATTTTAATTATAAATTATTATAGTTAGCTGGAATTTTACCGTTGGCAAATCGCTTAAAAGCAAATTAAAACCACGTAATTAATTTATTAAAGTTAATCCAACAATGTTTATGTAAATTTACATAGACATTTTATTAAATTTAAAATAAAATATGGTGATTCTTTATTTACTATTTTTTTGACAATAATAATACTATGGGGGACGATAGAAAAGCATAATTACCTAATTTCTACGTTTGTTTATCACTTTACAACTAAAAATGATTATATTGAGAACAAAATTTTGCTGTGCCTATAACGAAAGTTAAGTCTATTTCACAAGCGTCTTTACTTAGAAAATATTGACATTCTTTATGTTTTAAGCGAACGTTTTAAAAGCGAATGAAAATCAAATATTAATCATGCATATTCATCATAATATACACTAGTGAATTATTAAATTAGGCAATTTTATTCGAATTAATTAATAAATTATTTCCAGTTGTGTAATAACATATACTACTTTTACGTTTACATACAGATATCGAAAGTAAATAAAGAGTTGTAGTCTTAATAAAGGGAAGGGAAAATCTCTAAAGGACCAAATCAATTTGAGATATATAATTGGAAAATAAATTCTACTTTGACATCGTTTCCTTCATGCCATCATGCACCACTAATCACTGCTCGTTTAATGCTTTTTTTTTCTTGTTATACTTACAACAATTACTTCCAATGAAACGCTGCTTCACAGGCATAGAATAAACGTCAAAAGTTTTTATAAATTTGGTTTTAAACTAAAGCCAATAATTGTCTTTTTAAAGAAAGTTCGTTAATTAATTTCCATCCATTTAGTCCAAATTCATGTATTAATTGAATAGGCATAGTTAATTAGGAACTAAGAGCGAGGAGGACTACCTGCTGGTGTTGGCGCTGGAGTCTTTATCGACGATGCGCTTACGAGATTATCCAGATTCACCAGAGCTGAATTTTCACCCAGAAATGATTGTGGAGTCTTTTTCACGGCCCCCGTGCTAGGCGGCATAGTGTCCCCGAGGCCTCGTAAATCAAATGGATCCGGCGACGTTGTATTTCCTGGTTATTAGCCATTAACTTAGGATTAAATCGTTTCTCTTACACGGGCAGTGTGCTCGATAAGTATTATCAATGGTACATTTTTCAAAAGTACTTTACAAGTTACTTCAAACTTCCACAAACACACTTTATTTAGTTATTTCAATGTTAATGTATCAGTCTTACTTTTAAAATCATATTTCATGTGAATGCAATGCAAAAGATATTATCGTTTTATCCGCAATACATACATTTTACTTATTATGAAAATAGTGCACATCAAAAAAATAAATGCATTAATTCTTGAGCTTCCTCGCTAATTAAAGTATTAATTGATTCGTCAGTTAATTAGTGCACTACCACCGTAAATGCAAATGCTTAATAATAATTGGCAACTTAATAATCATTTACTCTAAAGGATAATTTAAAACCTACGCACTTGCCGTTTAAAAATTAACCAACCACTTAATGAAAGTCCTCACTTCATAGTTTTATTTGAAATGTTATACTTCTCTCATTAAACCAAACAAATATCATTGTTTTCATTTAAATTAATTTATAAGAGCATAATTCTCATGATATTTACCATTATTTATTGGCTGTGGGCTAGATCCAATTTTATTTCTATTACTAATGACGTCAAATTCATCGAGATCGCCAAGTGGACTGTTATTATCTTGATTCGAAGACGTGGAATTAAAAGTCGATCCCAGACCGTTAAATCCATTACTATTGGTACTAAAATTGGCAGTTGATGAGGCTATATTAAATCCAATTGGTGGCAGCTAAAAGAAAAAAAAAGGAATAATTAACGTTTACTTAAATAAAGCAAAAATATGAAAATTGTTTAAATAAGACCTCGATATATCTAAAAATGTATTCATTTTGTGTATATATATATATATATATATATATATGCATTAAATAATTACTTTAGTATCTGCATTGGCCGTTGAAACAGGAGCCCAAGGATCCAGAACACGGGCTGGTGCTGGAGTCACTGTTGCTGGGGATGGCGCAGGAGCTCTCCAAGGATCAACGGTAGCAGCTAAAATTAGGTACATAATTTAGTTATTTAAGATGATTAATAGAGCATCCTATTCATATTACATTTTAACGACTGTTTGATTAGTTATATGTACTTATTTAAAAATCATATACATGTGAATTGCTGCAATTCAATGCAAAGAATTTATGTAAAAAGATGAACACAGGCAAGTGAACAAGTATATTCAAAGTACTTATTGGATTTAATGTGAAAATTTGTAAAACGTATAATAGAATTTAATTATTTGACGTGTAAATAATTATCATAAGCTTTATCAATATATATGTACTAAAATGTAATTGTTAGATGATAAAAATGGTAATTTACAGGATCGTTGAATTATAAGAATTATATTTCAATTTACTTAAAAATTATTTTTGGAAAAATTAAATCTGTAGGAAACAACGTTTTAACATTTTTCACAAATATGAAAAATCATACGATAGTTAAATAAAACTTGAATAATTCATTATCTTTTGTTTATTCTGTATTACAAAATAAGTTATTGAATGAGTTAATAAAGTTAGCTTATTATTAATAAAGGATTATAAATTTACCTGGAGATCCTGTTAGCCAGAATTAAGAAAGTGTCGCAATCATGCAAAAAGTAGAAAAAAGATGTTAATTTGAAGCTGATGTTAAAATTAATGTGATTACGAGACAACTAAACTGTATTTTTAACAAAAAAAAACTATCGGCAATGTACTTACTTGGTCGTTGTGGTAAGACTGGTGCCCAAGGATCAAGCGCTGATCCTGTAGTACCATTATTTGTTGCTGGAGTAGACCACGGATCATTTTGTGTCTAAAAATTACATTTAATTAATATTGTATTTAGAGATATTTACATGAATAGTAAAATGAACATCAAATGAAATGAAATATAAATTAAGTTTATATATTAGTTATATGTTTTAATAGGCAAATAGATGAACAGATTTTGCAAATCGCTTTTAAGAAGAAGTAAAACAACATTCTTTTACATTCTCACCATTTTTCTTCATTTGAAAAATTTGAATAAAGAAACAAAAATAATCTAAATAATTATTCTATATATTGCGTATTTCCATATTTTTTATTCTCCTTATTTGTGAAATTGAAAAATATTCTTTTGTTTTACTTTAGCAACTCGTATAGAACATACCATTCTTAAAGCCTGTATGACCTCTGCAAATGTTCTATTCTTTTTCACCCTTCAATTGTCGTTTTTTAAACAGATTTTGATCATTTCTTTGAAAAGTGATTATTACAAAGATCGACCGCGGTACATTCAACTTTCAATAATAAGGTCATTCATTTTTTTTTAACTTGAATTGAAATTGAAATTTAAATTGGCAGTTAATTGAGCTTCTTTAAACAAGAATTTACACACTATATTTTCTGAATATTTTCTGAAGCTTTGAAAACTCTAGAATCTAATATTACGTAAATTTCTTGACAATTAATAACATTCCGCTCTTCAAATTTATGAAAATTATTAATCCGAATTTCAAAAGTGACTAGCAACTAGCAAATGGCTACCCTACCCTTTTTCTTTAATACTTCATGATCGTTACATAGCTTTTAAATTGCAAAAAATAATGAGCTACAATGACATTCGAAACTTTTTATTTTTTCTTCCATCAACATACCTTGTAAATATTAAATAGAGAAAGATCCAGAGACTGCCGTGCAAACATGCAAAATGAACGTTTCATGCACAGTCAATTTTTTTTTCATTTTATATCCGTCTCATAAAGTGATTTGCATTAATGTTGCGTACCTGAGGTCTTGGAGGTGGGGGTGTCGATATCGGCACTCCCCAAGGATCAAGTTGGGCATTCGTGCCGCTGGCCTCTCCCAAGTTCACATCGAGTAGATCGAGCATGTGACTCTGTTTCTCCTGAGGCGTTCTACAATAAAAGCAATAGATTTTTTATCTAATTGTACGCAATCAATGTTACATGTATCCAATGATACATGTGTCTGGAGATTTACACGTAACCAAACATTTGTTGCTTCGAATGAAATAGTGCCAAGTGTCGATTAATATGATTAATTTTTTCACAATTAATTTACAAGAATGATTGGAATAAGTATGCCGAATGATTTTGAAATTGCACTAGCTTCAGCCAATTAAATAAAAGTCGCGCGAATGTAATTATAGTGGTCTGTATGAAATTCCGAACCATTAAACAATTGCTTGAGACCGAGGTTGCACGCATTTTCAATTAACCTGTCAGTATTGGGATTGCAATAACGCATTCCGCTTTATTTAAACAAACAAGAAATGTAGCTTCGAGCCTTTCTTTTCCTCGAATAAAGAGAGAGAAAAAATTGAAAATCACGTTGACTAACTTGAAGTCTTGTTGACTTTGGCTAAGTGCCAATTGCAGTCTCACATCATCGCTGCGCCTTCTTTGCTCTTCTTGTTCAGCCTCTTCCCTCGACATTGCTAAGGCAAGTTGCAGTTGAAGTTCCTCTTCGCCCACTGTTTGAGGCCTGGCAGCCTCCAACTCGGCTGCAAAAAAAAAAAAAAAAAATAGAAAAAAGGTAATATAACGAGCTATTACCGCCTCTCGTTAATTCTCATCTGCAGGCCAAATTAAAAAAAAATGATGCTATTGATAGTAATCACTGCTCGTATAAAAATCGTATCCCCTTATTAGCACGAGTTAGTGAAATACTTGGGCCAAGAGATTAATTGAGCTTCGAGAGATAGAAGTAAAGTCGATGAAAGTAGTGAATGAATTTTTCTTACGTCTTGACGACGAGGATTCCGATAGATGGCATGGCTCCCATTCTTGAAACTACAAACACAGTGACAAAAATAGATTATGGAGTCTTCAGTTTAATCTCAAGATTTGCAGGGATAATAATTGCTTTGGGAATGTAGACTTACGTCGCTGCTGACTGGTGAAACGGTATCAATTCCATCGCTACCAAAACCGCTCAGAGATTGGGCAAATCTTTCTTTTGCCTTAAGTGCTCTCGCTCTTTCGTTTCTTAGTCTTTCGTCGTCCCTCAGTAAGGCCACCAATTGCTTAGCTTTCTCCCTCACATTTATTCCTTGATCTTTATGGCCCTCCATGTATTGAAAATCTGCGGGGGTTTTCGATGGAAAGAACTTAACATAAATTGCCTCCCTTTAATTTATTTAGAGGTGAGAAATTAATGGCATATTGAATGTACGTAATGTAAAGAGGATCCAATGGCTAATGAAACTATATATGTATTTGCGAATCTCTATCGAACAGTAATTTATAAATCTTCTGACTCCAAGGCTATTGAGCCTCGTGCAATTATTTCACGCAATTGAGTTTGGCTCAATTAAAACTTACTAAAGCACCAAATCACTCGGCTTATAATGAAATAATTAAATATCTCTTGTAGTAAATTTCAATAAATAATGTTTTTGCCTTTAAATAGAAGAAAAAAAAAATTCTATAAACCTTATAATTTATTTGGTCTACGTAGTAATAAATTACCTTGCAATTACATTACCGTTAATAATTTTAGTTTTATTAAATTAAAACTACTCGTAAAATATCCAATATTTACATTTAGTTTAGCACAAGAATATACAATATATATTAGATAAACAAATCTTAACTGCTTAATAAATTCCAATTAATGACGTATCTTTTTTTAATAGTTTTCCACCCTCTAGATAATTAATATGACAAAAGTCATGCCAATACATCAATATTCTTTCCTTTGTAGTTATAGTTTATAGATAAAGAGCATTTCTAAGATGTTCATTCAATGTTATATTTTGCAAGGCTCGCTCCAAGCTCAAAGCTCCTCCTCGACAGTGCAATTATTATGAGTTTTGAATATTTAAAAGATTTCCCTTAATAATATTAGTACAATATGGACAAATCAATTGAATATAATAATATGCATCGTAGTATTTGGCTCATTATTAAAAATCCGGCGACCTAGGAATCATACACAGTCTATTATTAACGTTATTAACGAAGAAAATTTAATTCAAGAGCCCCCCCCCCAAAACACTAATAGTCCAACTATTCATAAAGCTCGAGCAAGGAAGTGCAACGGGTGCGAGAAATAAGTCGTTCTACGAAAGCTTATAAAATCATAATGCCGGAGAACAGTAATGTAACTGTGCGAATGTCAAGAGCCGAAATTGGCGCGCGTGCACATGGAAAGGAGCGTTTGAGAACGTCGGCAATAACCGAGACAACAAAGACAGCCGCATTATATAAAAGAATTCAAGTACTCGTTGCTCCTCGCCCAAAAGAATCTACATATCGAGCAGCTTCGCTTATGTTAAAAATAACGGCTCGGCGGAGCAAGGAGGAGGCTGCTGCTCTAGAGCTCGGCCACGTCCCCGAGGGTGGTGTGCGTGGTGGATGTGTGTGGGTTAGGTGGGTTCGTGGTGGTGTGTGCGTGTGTGTGGGTGGTGGTGGTGGTGGGTGTGTGGTGGCGCCCACCTTTCAGTGTCTGAATGGCAAAGATGTTCTCCTTGCATTGTTGGGCGACCTTCTCGGTGCCGGTCTTGATGAGGTACTCCAGGAGGACAAGGGCCTTGTACACGTGTCGCCAGTTCTTGCCGTGGTCGTTGAGTCGCTTCCACAGCATCTGCATGATCTCGGTGAAAGCGACGACGTTGTAGGTGAGGTCGGCGATTTCGCTCATGAGGGTGCTGCTCGGGCCCCAGGGGTCGTTGCTCGTCGCCTTGCGCACTGCTTTCTGCGAGTTGATTTGTAACAATTAACGGCCGGGAATAATATGTCGGCTGAGCTTGATTGACTGGGAGGAGAAATAAGGAAGGATTTGATACGACTCTTGGCTGGCAATAAACGAAGTAGGAACACGAATCGCAAGCTCGATCGCTCTGTAGCCTGCAAAATGTCCATTTACGCCACACTCACTCACATTGCCAATTAACTGTACCTTATATTCATTGTTAAATTAATCCACGCATTATTACGAGATAATATTTTCAGGGATGTTATTGCGATTTTTAAGGATTTGTCGATTTCTGAGAATAAAAATTACAAACATTCGTGGAAAAGGATAATAATTCGCCGGGCAATTTTCATCGCCAATGCTAGATTGCGTGGATAGTAATTATTGAGGAATGTATCTAATAATTAATAATAAGTGAGCTTTATTTGGAGTTGCTTTGAAAGGGCGTAAGCTTCGAGAAATCTCATTCGACTTATAACAATGGAATTCCGTGATATATATATATATATTGAGGGTTCAGATTTTTGTTTGCCATTGTTGCTTGGCAAGTGCAATCAAAGCTTAATCTATTTAACAAATGATCATTATTTACGGGCAATTTTAATACTTTAAATTGTTATTATGCAAATAACAGGAAACCCATTGCTTCTCGCTCCAGCTAAATATATAGAATTTTACAAAGCGCATCAAATTGATGTTGTTATGTCCGGGATACTTTCCACTTCTTACGTTTTCCCTTTAATTGTATTGTGAAAGTAAGCCTTCTGAAGTTGAATTAAAATGAATGATTAAAAGCCTTTATTTGGGGGAAAGATAAAGCACATGTAAATATCAAATTTAACATTTTATTCTTTTTTTTATACAATTCATCAAATTAGTTATATTTTGCTGCTCAGTGTTGGTATTCAATTTATCTTTTAGAATTCTTGTAAATAAATATATCGGTCGGACATGAAAATATCTCAAATCGAAGGGATTCCTTTACACATATTCATTTTGTATCTTAATTTTTATATCTTTAATCTCAATATTTTTAACTAAGAGATAAATTCCACTGTAAAAACACGATGCACATGCGCGTATATTTAATAAATGCATATATGCACGTAAGCGACCTATTACTATTGTCATACGTGTCTTTGTTCTCTTTCTCGCGGCGCACATGCATTGGCTTTCTAAAGAAGCTAAAAAAAGGATAACGTTTGAAAGGAAAAGCCTCTTATATTTATGAATAAAAGGTCAAGTTTCTTCTTTCACGTTACTTTCTTATATTAAAACCTATAAGAAGTTGCAAAACATAGGAATGGGAGCTCAAATTAATCGGTGAAAAGAACGAACGACAAGCGTAGTAGTTCGTGGAATTGGAATATAATGAGCCGAGGATCTAATTATTGATAAAAGATTTAGGATAAGTAGGTAAGAGAAAGAGGAGGGTGAGGAGGGGGAGGGGAGGTCGATGATAGATGGGCATTTATTGCTCACCTGAGCATTGCTGTAGTTGTGGGCAAGATTGACAATGTCACGCCTGATGCCAGCCAGGTTAACCTGCATCACATCTTGTCCTTGTCGCCGCATCTAAAACGTCATTTATTGTTAAATAAATATTATCTTTATTGGATTAAATAAAAAAAGTTATCTAACAATA
This sequence comes from Ceratosolen corneri, assembly GCA_030522565.1. Taxonomy (NCBI): domain Eukaryota; kingdom Metazoa; phylum Arthropoda; class Insecta; order Hymenoptera; family Agaonidae; genus Ceratosolen; species Ceratosolen corneri. The sequence continues at coordinate 11,825 of JAPYYT010000479.1, forward strand.
TTATACTGTGCCTCTATTTTTTATCTATTATGATACTTGGTTTTTGCATATAAGTATATGCCTCTGTCTTTCTTATTTCCTTGCATTTATTATTTAAAGTATTTACAGATAAATTCTCAAAAAAATAGTACATAAAATTATTCATTTGTTTTATTTATTTATTCAATCCAATTCCATTTGGATAACATTTTAATTCGCCATGTTTATATAAATAGAAAGTTGTAGTAGATGACGACAATTGCGGAATGTGCAATCAATATTTTATTATTCATGTGTAAAAGAGAATTTATTCTTATTAATTAGTTTTTAACAATTAATTAATTTAATAAATATATATATATATATATTTAAACTTGAAACAAATATTATAACGAAGAATTTTAGATGATTTTAATGTGCAAAGAAATTGTAATAAAAGAAATATTTAGTTATTCAATTAAATATGTTCATAAGCTCTATACAAAATATATATTATTACAGTGGTAAATACAGAATACAGTGTTAAAATGAATAAGCCATGTAATTAATTACGTTAAGTATATAATTAGCACGAAATGCCAACGTGGTGAGTACATAAAAATCTGAATATGCCTGTGTTCACAATTATAAATAAAAAGAACATATACAAGAATAAAGATCAGATATTTAATATGTAACAAATTTACTTTGTTATATATGTTAATTTCATACTAATTATGGAATTAAATAATTGTGAAAAAAATGATGTAATCTGCTTTTGACCGAAATGCTTATGATTTCAGTATAATCTCATAAATCATACACAGTAATAAATAGCAAATAAAGTTGTACTTTGTATGTTTGTATTAAAATTTTTTCAATTTAATTTTATTATATATATATGTATATACACACATTTGCCAGTTATAAAGAAATGAGTTCCATTAATGTGATGCATGAATGGTGAAACAACATAACAACAGTGCGTGAAAGAAAAAAAGAGAGGCAGGAAAAGAAAGTTTATCGAGGACGGAAGATCACAAATCTGGAAACTATAAAGTGTGGAAATAATAAAACTTTACACAGTTATCTTGTAATAGAAGGACGTTGTTCGATGTAATTGCTAAATATAACTATAATAAAAAGCTCTTTTATATACCGCCTGGAAGATATATCATTAGTATTTTTCTTGCAATTAAATATGCTTAATATTTAAGATAAAATAGGCACTTTAATTGTAATGCCACTAATTTTTTAATTAGATTTTGTAATTATTTGTAATTACACGTAACATTACAGAAAATTGTCTATTGCATTTTAGAGGCTCGTTAAAATTTACAGTTAGTTGTGGATTGTAAATTAAGGTCTCATGGTAAGCATAGACACTGATCGGTTAAAAACTTGTGATTAACTAATATAAATAATGTGAAATAAATCCGTTTAAAGAAACAATGCTATACAAAAATATTTTGTATAATGTATTGTAGTGTGTGTTTACTATTCGTATTTATCGTGTTAGTAAAATAAATATATATATATTGGCATTAAGTGGATTTTTCTTTCAAATAAAAGCCCTTATAATTATAGATTATTTATAATTATATTCTTCTTTAATTGGCAACAATTATTAATTATATTAAAATTATTTATGTAGTATTAGGTTATATGATTATCCACGTATAAAATTATAATTATTGTTTGTACGTTTTAATTCTTTTATTTCGTTGAATGTAAGAATTATCTAATAAATCATATTTTAACTTATTTACGACATTTATAAAAGCAATTCACTTTTAATTAATGATTTTTTGCTTTCCAATGCTGCACTATTTTCCATAACATCCTCATTTCTATTCAATATATAATTTGTTTAAATGTTTATCGTTACATATTCTTTTATAAAAGAAAAACCAAGAACGTTACACAAATGAGAATCTATCGAAGATAATTTATAATATTTTTGCTTTCATCAAAAAAATTCCATTCAAGAAATTACTTTTCACGCGTAGGAGCATTATCCTTTTATGGTATTGGTAGAAAAAAAGTTTTAGAATCATTGAATTGATTGTGTCATCAATTTCATTTCATTAAAAATTATTTAGTAAGTGTTTCTCAATGATAAATGTGCCACGATTTTATTCACGCATTTATAATTTAATCGCAAAAGAAGATATGAAAATATTCTCATAAACTCAGACGAATATCTGAGTTTAATGCATAGTAAATTGGCCGTAATGTAATTCTGCAATGATCGTTTGTAGCAAAAATACTAATTCAGTCAATGGCACGTGAATCTGATCAAATTTGTACAGTAAATTTTTTGAAGTAATTGTAATAATGCATTTCCGCTTCCAGTGTTCTATATGTTATGCAGTGGATGGTACTTACTGTAATAATTATTTTAGCACTTTCGATTAATTACGATTTAATTGTAATTTGCTCAAAAGCAGCCATCGACGTTTAATTCAAGTCAACTGACTTATAATAAAAATAGATTTATTAATATTTTTATTTTATTTGTTTTAAGGATTAATGATGAATGATAATCGAGTGATTATCATTTTGTGAATACATTAAATTCGAATTTAGACTATAATGTCCATTAATTATTGATATTCGACATTTTTCATTTACATCTCTTGATTCACTTTATTTCTTGTTTCCCAAAATTTTCAATTAAATAATGTAGCAAAAATATTTTTGCAACAGTACATACGATATTGCATTGTATTTGTAACAAGAATTTTAATTTTAAAGTTCGTAACAATTACGGTATCGTCCCTTATCATTATAAATACTAATTAAATGATGCTGCCGAATAATATTTAACCATTTTCACAAAAAGAAGGAGCAAATGTAATATTATTACATAGATTTATACATATATTAATATAAATAGATTTAAACATTGAATTAGCAGTCGTTTAAATATAATATTGCATTCAGCTGTAACGGCATACATGCTTGATCATTCGTAAGATAACATTACATCAAATAGATAACTCACTTGATTTGCATTTCCACATAAGTATCTAGAAAAAGCATTTTCCGGCTTAGAATAAGATCAATTTTCTAAAATGCTCTATCAACGAGTCCAAAAACGTATCGCACAATATAAGAAAAGAAATAGCCATACAGTCGTAAATATTTAAATAGCATTTTAATAAATAGCATTAAGAAAAAAAAATTATATTTAATGAAAGCAAATAATAGACACGAAATGTCTATGTGTTATTATCTGTTATTATCTTGGGCCTGTATGTTATGTTGGTGCGATAGAGCAATTTACTTGGATAGAGGAAGTGTAAATGACAAGTATAACGTACACGCACACATGTACAATGTGCAATTGAGTAGATCATTCGTTGTCAATTGAGATGCACATTTGACAGACACTTTCTTTATTTATTAATACTTTTTAGCCTCTAAATATTTTAAAAAATAAAATCAATGATAATAAATTTAATTGGAAGTATATTGGAAGTTTGTATATTCTCAAACAATCCATCTTCTTCAATAATGACACAATAAAAAAAAAAAAAAATGCCACTTTTTATGGTAACAAATGTGTAATTCAAGATTTCAAGGTTAAATTCGAGCAGGCCGGCAAATGCAGTGAAAAATCAATAAATAAATGAAACAATTATTAAATGGCGTTGATGTATCAGTAGTTTTTTAATCTTTGTCGTAGGTAGTAAATGAAGTGTCAAAAATTCACGAAATGCACGAACAAAGTGACAAATTATTGTTTTTGTCAATGATGCAAAGGCCATACGCATGGCTTTGACGATTGCAATACGAAAAACGTGGAATGTCGGTGAATTGTAAATTAAAATCTTATCCCTCTCGGAACTCATACAGCACGTATACTGTTAAGCTTCTTGGTAATCATTTTAATTAACAGTTGAAAAAAAAAAAAAAAGACCAAGCGATTTTTCTTCTTCTTTTTTTACTATTATTCTGAACTTTAACTTCTGAGTGTCTTTGTAATAGAAATATTTATTGATAAATTATTGTCAGTAGACTTCAATCGATTAACCAAACTATTTTTATCCCCTAAAGTTTGTATATCCTAGTCATTTTCTCCTAGTTCAGCAAATTTATTTCAGATACACGTCATCTATTAACTTGATTTGTTATCTTGAAATATCTTGGAATTCAATAAAAGACCTTCAGTTTATTATTAGAACTATAATAATTATAAGGTGCATAATGAAATAAACTGAGAAACTTAAATTTTATTCGCATCGAGATATCATTTATCAAATCTGCGGAATAACGTTTATATAACATTTACGAATTTATGCAATTTATTAATACAAGCGTTTTACACGCTATAAGTATTAGAATGTGATTAGGCAGTGATAATTGTGCAGGCAAAATAATAATCTGTCGTGTCGAAAGGCGCCAATGATAAAAACTTTTGTGCATTTCCGAGAATTGACGGGGTGGATGGAAGGGTTGGGTGGCGTTGATGTGGCGTTGATGTGGCGTTGATGTGGCGAATGGTCAACTTTATTATCACTATTGCTGGTCTAAGGATAAGGCGAGTATAGTTGCCCGCATATAGGCACACACACAAGAGCTGCTTAAACATTGTTGATCGGCCTCTTAGGGATTGTCGCCTTTGTCGCCTTTTAAGATGCGGTTGACTCGGCTAATTTTCCGTTTGAACGCGTATTTTATTAGCTCTAGTTGATCGTATTTTTTTCTTGATCATGTTTTTCTACTTATCGGCCGTATATGGTCTTCGTATTGTAATTTCAGTGCCACTTGAATTGCTACAAACACACGTAGGTGTCTATTCCCTATATTAGCATAATTTTGCAAATGAATTGTTTTTTTTTTTTTTATTGATGGAGAAAGCCTGTATCTCACACATACTACACATAATAAAAAGTTTGTTTGCTTATTTCTTCATTTTGTATTTTAAAAGATCAGTTAGTTAAAAAACAAAAAACTTCAATGTCCTACTGGTTTTAGTTTTGCTAGTTTACATCCTTGACAAAGACTATGATTATAATTTTACCATCACATATATATATATATATATATATATATTCACATTTCAATTTGGGATTTGTATACGAATATAAATAACAACTATAGTATAGTGGAAAAGAATGCTTTGAGAAAATCGTGTATTACGGTTAAACAAATGTAAGCTCTAAAGTTATAAGATTCAAATGCTTTTGACAGATCCGGAAATTCATTGAGAAGCTATTTTACTTTATTTTTATTATTATATAATTTGTACTTTAAATTGTTTGTATGTCTTGGATTAATTTCCTTGAGGATGAATAAATTTCGTTAAATTAATCGAAATTTAATTCTATATTAGCAAATAAAGATTTCATACACATCGATTGGATTACGAATATTGTTTAATTAAATTCTAGTATTTCATTGTAAATAAAAGTGATTTTATTTATTTAAGTTGGTTGATGCTAAATAATTGAATACTCTCATTTATGCGCTTCAAATTGTAATATTTAATATGGATCAACTGATACAAAATACACTTTCATATTGCTCAAGTATCTTCAAATTTTCATTAGCACATACTGAAAAGAAAGATGCATTTCTTTTTAAGCGCAACTCTCTTGTAAACTAATATTTTTTTGATTTTATAAAAATTTATCTTTCCACCGTTTGGATTTTTATTTCGATACAAGTTTGCAATTTTATAATGAAAAATATTTTTTGCTTCTTGGAAAAAACATAAAATACGCAATTATTTGTATTTTGAAAAGAATTTTATTCACTTGAGGTTTTGTGCAAAAATCTGTTTTTGTTGTTTCTCAATTCTTTCATTTGTTCTCTAAGAGTGCATACAATTCCGTAAAGTCCTTCTGTCTTTCATTTAAAAAGTTGCCGTCGAGCAAGCTACACGTTTATTATCAATAGTAATAATAAAAATCCAATTGAATTAAAATGCGGATAAATGAAAAATTCTCTCAGGATCGATCAGGCAATTGGATAAATTACGATTATGTAATAAGAGCGTTGGTGTAAATAGTTATTCACCTGAGGTCACATTTTTCAAGATACTAGCGATTTTATGATAAAAAATGTCGTTACCGAGTGGTTGAATTAAAAAATACAGCGAAGTTGCGATAAGGCGAATTGTTCTACTACAGCATCGTCTCGACTATAGCAAATATATATTCCACGCATCTCAACTAACAATAGGAAATAAAAGTATCTCTGCCAGCGAGCTCGCGAACAATCAAAGCATTATATTATGAATTAGCATGAAGCTTTGTAATATTTATTTAGTTGGCCGTTATCGCGAGAGCCCTCGAAGAAAATGCGCTTCACGCATTTGTTACACATATATTTTCTAACAAATGCACTTTCAGTATCGCTATACTTGAATAGATAATCTCAGAATGACGCGAGAGGACTGGGCTCGGGGGAGAAAAATGCAGACAATCGCTTATGCACACCAATTTGAACTGTAGGCTGTAATTGACTTTGCGAACTTCAATAAGATAAGGCTCGAGGAGAGTCTCGATGTTTTTGCATTGGCTCGTCTATTTCGCGCACACGACGTTAGAGGGACTTTGAAGTTCCCGTGGAGGCCTCACGTGACTCTTGCCGACCAATTGCAGCAATTTCAGAGCTCAACAGCCGATCCTATTATTCCTTAGCTTTCTACTCGTCCTATTCAAGCTTATATAGTCGGGTCTGCAAGGGAAATTAACTCTTTCTTTTCTAAGGCATGACACAATTTTAGCGCCGGCTTGTTTAATGTTTCACCCGGGGATATTGGTAATTTAGAGTTTAATTTACGCAACGCACGCTCAGCTCTCTATTGTAATACGCACTGCTTAATGACGCTTTTCAATTTATGCTCAACATTACTTGATACACTTTAATATTGCTTTTGAAGTCTGATATCAGCATTATAATAGGCGCATGTAAATTCTAGATTCGACACCTTACAGCGCTTCAGACTCATCTCTAACAGTGCGAAAGGCCCATTCGACGTTCTACATGTAATTGCAATATTTTTAAATAAGTCTAATTGGAAAATATGTTTTGATGTTACAGGCTGATTTAGCCAATTCTTATTTCGACGCTTGACAATAAAGGTTTTTAATCCTCTATCTTGGCGAAAAACACAAATTTTTTTTGTTTTATTCAATATCATTATTGTTAGGATATTTTCAGGATATTCATCGTTAAATCTCATAAAACATAAAAATGTCACGTTGACATTCTTTTAGTCACATTTTCTGCTAAATCATCTTATTATGGCTTTCATATAAACTTCCATACTTAAATCTCTGTATTGAAAAGTTCCTCAAATAATTTATGTGAAAAAATTACGTGAATGGTACGTTTAAAGTATACCAATCTTATTTCAGTTATTATTATTAAGAGATATTAATAAATTGTTGAAACTCCTATTGAAACTATCAAAATATGTTAATAGTAAATGTACGAGCAAGTAAGCTGTACTTTTTTTGGGTTATCGTAACTAAATGGTTTTTCTCCCCCAAAAAATTCCAAATTTTCAAAATAAATGATCCTTGTACACGACAATATACAGGCAATAATTTACAGATAAGCATTACTTGTGCTTCCAGATTTTCCAGCTTTGTATATTATATGCATATACGATTTAAGAAACACAATCAAGGATCCAACTGTATAATACTACAATATAAATTTATTTCCAAGACTTTACTTGTTAAACAAGATTGTTCATACATAAGAATGATTATTTAAAAAACTTGCGTTCAAAAGGATCAATACTAGCGCTTCGGAATGTAATTCGGAATGTAATTCGGAATAAGTAATCGGCCAATACATTTTGTACTGGAGGCAGATCCAATTTTTCAACAATATATAACAGGAAATTTTAATCTACACTTTCCATTCGATTAAATTTAAAAAATTTCTAATTTATCTCGCGACGGATGGATGGAATCTATCGTGCCGTCGTATAAATTTTCATTTGGTCCATAACATAGTCTTGAATGAACTTATTCTTCTGCGAAAAATGCATAATATTCTATAATAGTTTGGAGTATTTCTCATTTCTCCGACATTTCTGTAGACATAACGACTCCATCAGGAAGTCATTCAATCAATATTATTCAGTTTAAAACATTGGTATTATTCACTTGATTTTTATAATTATAATTACTTGATTAAATAACGTTATTGTTAATGCGGCTCATCACTTTATAGGCCCCATAATAAGTATTATCCTTTGATAAATACGGCACTCGCCCTCATAGAATATATTTATTTTATAAAGTTATTTGCAAGTGATATAATTATTAGACACACAATGAATAATAATAATAATAATAATATTTGTTTTAGAAGAAAAAATTACGTTCCATATCAATACTTGATAATTGAATTCAGCTAATGAATAATATTAATCTAGTTATCGACAAACTTTTGGTAATGAAACGTCAATATTGACTGGCTTAAGAAACAGTTTTTTCCTTCTTTTTTATTTGTCCGTTGAAATGTAACGCCGAAAGTTCCATATACTTTTCCCCGTAAGCCAATAGAGATGCTTGCAATAATATTTCTAAATTTTATAATATAAGCATTAAAATATTAAAAAGCACTGTCGATCTATTTATAACAAGTGTCGAGTATAATTTTGGACATTCTAATTACAAGTTAAAACCAAGTTTCAATACTCAAAAATAATTAAATGCACAGGACATTCTCTTCTTTTATGCTTCCATTAATATTAAATTAGAATACTATCATTTGATTTATATTATAACTTAATGCTTAAAGAAAAAAGAGTAAAGGCTAAAAATACTAACTTATAAAGCATTTTCTCTTGTAAAAATACGAAAAGTATCGCAATTTGAAAATAGCTTTTCAAACAGTGAAAATTTAGTGATTTTTACATAGTGAATTGATAGACAGTGAATATATATTATACAATCATCTAATAAACGCGTATTTTTTCATTAATTTATTATTGAACTTTAATTCATTAGTTTCGTTTTATAAATTTAGTAAAAGCATTAATATATAAAATATATTACTTACATTAATGTAACAATAGATTTCTTTAGCATTTCTCAAATAAATAGATTTCGAAATTTGATATGCACACTAAATTTTAAAGTAAAATTTTATTAATCATATTTATTATTTTGCCCTCGTAGATTAATAATACAATTAAATTTCAATATATTTTTACATTTAACGTTGAATATAATTACAATAATTTCAAATATACATATGACAATCTATCATTTATTTTGTATAAAATAAATAATATAAAATGTTTTTTGTATTGAACTAGACAATTCTAATGTAATTTATAATTTAATATTAAAGGAATAATCTTAATATTTTTCTATCAAATAATCGGTAAACAAAATAGCAAACATATATCCAATTATTATTGAAAAAATATTTTTTTTAAAAAAGCATTCATGGAATCTAATCAACATTTTTAATTAATTTCTAAATAATCCAGACTTTAAGACAATTTAAATAGATATAATTTATTTTTAAATAGCATAGACTTTCTGATCAATCTTCTCTATTCAAAATGTTTCATACAAATATTCATTAGAATATTAATAATAAATCATTATTATTGATTTGAGATTATATATTTGAGTATTCGAAGTTTATATTGAAATATAAGTCACTATGATTAATCTAAAATATTTTAAACGTATTTTACTATATATATACCGAACATAATTAATAATATATTGAAATTAAATAAAATTTGCATAAAAACACTTATTAAATATTGTACTAGAAAATATTTAATTATTTGTAATGAAGTAAAATGTTGTTTCAAAATTGAATATGTGATTCTGAGATATGATTATGATGACATTTTAGAGGAGAGAATTAATAGCTAAATTTATAATTAAATCAATGTGAATTCGAATAATAATAAGCGAGTATTTTAAATCGTATCACTTGTGAAATTCATTGCATTTAAAATATTTTAATAAATAAATGGTAAAATTTTTCATAGAAAAAAATCAATTTCTATTATAACGGATGAAATACACAAATTTTCATGTAGCATTATTTTATTAAAATATTTACTTTAAATAGTTAAACAGTACGAGATTTAAATTTTCTCATATTAGTTGTATTTAATAGCAATATTTTTATTTATCTGTGCACAAAATTTCTAAATGCAAATAATTTATGTAAAGCTGTATATGTTTTCAAAATTGATACAAATTAAAATTTTTAATCTTTAAACAACGGATTTTCTCTTAGGATACGTATTTGCAATTTATCTTAAAACACAGTTGATTTTTTTGAATAAAATTAGGAAACTAGAATTGATCGATTATAATTTTGTATCACTGCCCTTAAAAATAAATAAATAAACAATTTTTCGCATACGTACTGAAACAATAATTTCTTATACTCAAAGATATTATTTTTGCTCCAAATGCGTGCGTGTGTTTGTGTTTAAATGAGTATTAAAAATTCGTTGATTGATCGAGCAAAACAAACACAGAAATGACAATACTCAGAAATAATTACTAATACAATTTGTGCAGAAAAAACCATAAAATTATGGCTTTCGGTTAATTTAATATTACGCAAAAGATAATTTGAATATAATAGAACATTCTTTGAAAATCTGTGCATAAATTGTGATTTATAATTTTTTGTTACAAATTGTTCTCTCATTGGAAAGAATTCTGTTCAAGTAAGAATTCTTATTTTTCATTGTATATTAATATTTAAATTTTTTGTAATTTATTTTTGACACGTATGCTTGGTTCTGAATCTTTCGTTTATTCGCAGAAAGCACATTCTTTTATCAATTATTAATTAATTTACAATACATGTAAATTGTAAATATAAGGTACGCAATAAAAATATAAGTGAACTCGGAACAGGCAATTTAATTTACTAGGTAAATAATTTACAATGCAAATTAACGAAATGCTACCAAAATTTCATCATAATGACGAGAAGAGCAGTAAATCATAAATAAGATTTATACTTAATGCACTCACATTTGTTGCTTTGTCGCGTCGGGCCTTTCAGTCTTCAGAAAAAAGTATCTCCGGACTATAAAAATACTTCCTTACTTCTCCGTCGTCTTTTTCTCTCTCCTGTAACACACGAGGTAATTCGTAAATAGTCGGCAGTCACCGAGAGAAAAAATATTGTAATTGTGCTCTAATGACGGAGCAACGCCGCTATTTTTTTTTTTTTTTACAAGACATTATCTTATCATTCCATTTAAGCTCAACAGGTATATGTATAAACGCGAGTATGTAAAGGTGAAATGAAAGCAAGTCCTTTTGAGTATATTTTGCGTAATTCGCGCACATCAATAATGATTAAATTTAATGTAATAATGATGCATCAAAATATAAGAATAAATTCTATTTCCATTTTAGTAGTATACATTCATCCAATTATAGGAATTGTAAGCACTAAATTATTTATATACAGTGGATTGTAACATATAATAAAACACAATATCATATAATACAGCATTATAAATCTTTAATACTTTTTAAATCCAATATATATATTTCATTAAAAACATTGTTGTATATTTAAATCGAAGGCTTAATAATTTTAGAAGCTTTTAAAGCTTCCTTCCCATCAAGCAAGAAGTTACGCACAAATTTCTTTAAAAACGTCATCGATGCTCCTTCTATTTTTGCAATTATTAAATTATTTATTAGATTGTGGCATTCGGCGAAAATTGAAAATAGACGGCAAGCATTGTATAGTATCTTATAATAGCCTCTTGTTAATTGCTGTTAGCGTTAAGAAAAGGAAATCTATACTGGGGATCGATCGAGAGAGAAAAGAAAATCGATAAACATAATATAAATATAATCGAGTGCATATATGTGTATGTACTGCTATAATATTTAGAAAATGTGCGGTAGGATTAACCATCGTCAGGGTCAGTAGATTATCTGACGCGCCTCGTGATTCAGTGTCAAGCATTTGGGTCATTGTTCTAAGTGTGTGTGTATGGAAAAACAATTGAGAGTAGATAAAATCGCGAGGAAATTCTGACGGGGAGTCCTTGTGCATGAAGAAGCAGAAGAAGAAAAAGTCTAAATAAAGACAAACAATTAAAAATGGTTAAATCGTGCCGGTTTTAAAGAACAGCCAAGTCGGGTAGACTTGCTGTTTTCGAATACAAGCATTTGATCATTTTCACTTTCAATATATCTTTTCGTTATTAATTAATTGCAATCACTTAAGTGCTTCTCTATAGGCAACAATTTTCTCTATATATATATTTTTTTTTTATTTGTAATAACCAATGTGTAAGCATTTAATAATGCACAAAATGTCTATTTTCAGCAATGTTGACTATGGAACTAACATCGTTATTTTATTCATTTATGATTGTAAATATGTTAAATGATTGCAAATCGCCAAAAACATTCATATTTAAATATACATTCTCTGTTTCGCGTGATTTTAATACACACACAAGCGGTCACATATGCATTTGCCTGTGCATACACATATACGAACAGTCATACTGCTGTAGAGTTGTCAATGTGCTTGGTAGATTTTCTTGAAGTTTGAAACTGATTTTATTCATAATTATTATTTGCGCAATGAAAATTATTTTAAAATACTATGTAACATTAAGAGATACTTTTAATATTAATATGAAAAACGATATCATACACAATGGTGCATTAGCATATTGATCGATATTATTAAGAGTATAGTTAGTACTTTGAAGTGTCAAATATTTTACAATAAGTTTTAAAATAATTGTTCTCAATTATTCTTTATATAGTTCTTCTAGTGCATTGAAATTATATTCCTATATCACGTAGAAGATTTATGTTGCATCTGTATAAATAAGAAAACTATCTTTATGAACTAAAGAGCGATTTACTATTCTATTTCAATGTCACTTTTATGTAACAATCGAGTGCACAAGATATCATCGATCTAAATAGAATAAACGAACAATTATGGCGTTACGATGATACGAAGTAATTTTTGCATAATAATATTTCTTGTAATCTTTGTTTTTTATTGTTTTTTTTTCGTACTGGTATACTTCAAATAAGTTTAGTCGTATTTAGTTTATATATATATATATTTTTTTTTTCGGCTTACTTATTTAAATTTAGCAGTATGAAGAAATTAATAAAAAAAAATTGATTTCAAAAAATATTATCAATTATAAATATATACGAATTATAAATATATAAATAAAATAATATATAATTAAATAAATAATTAAATTAAGCCGAAAACATAATAAATAATTCATTTATTAATTATTTAATTTATCTTTTTAATTGAGATTTGTTATGGAATATGGTTTTTGAGTATTACTAGCAAACAATTATTCTATTTATTAATATTATTATGTTGTTTATTTAAGTTCTCATGATTAAACAAATTTGAGATTATAAAAGATTCAGTTTTTTATTACTAACAGTAATTGGAAATGTTATAAAATATGAAAAATAAAAATAATAAAGTTATTAATAATTACGTTTAATTAAATATTTTATTTTATTTGACATAATTCGAAGTATGAGTAATATAATTCAATAGATATGTACTTATAAAAATCATTTTTTTAGATTAATATTCTATTTTTTTTTTTACTCAGGTAAAAACATTGTATTATTATAAATAAAGTAATATCAATGCTTATTTAAACTCGAAATATATTTAATCATAGATATTTAATCGTAGAACAGTTCCAATGAAATAAAGAGCTAGCAAATCAACGTTAAGATTAATAATGAATAAAACCACATCCACATCAATCGTTAAGTAAATATTTTCTTATATACTTTTCAATTACTGCATCTCTGCATGGATTTTATTTTTTTATATTATTTTATAAATAATATGTTTATATATTTATAATAATTTTAAAAATATATACGACAACAAGCGCTTATTCGCATTCCCATATTTATCTTTACTCATTGATTTAACTAATTAAAGCGGCAGTAATTTTTAAAATATCGCCAGAGAAATTATCTTACCGATAATCAAACAAGTAATTATTAATGTTTATGCAAAATTAGAACATACTTTGAAAAGTCAAAAAAGCAGTATTTTACTAAGACACACATGAATGCAAATGAAAGCATAAAAAAAGTATGGCAACGATACTTGTGTTGGAGCGATTCAAAATTATTCCGAGCGCTCTGAATAGACTTTACAATGATTTTACTGTAAAGTTAATTTCGTTAAAATATGAAATAAATATTAAAACTTGTATCCAGTACATTCATTTTATATTTTCAATTTGATGGCAATATTTCAACTTTTTCAACAATGTTATTCAGCAAGCTGTTACTAATTATGAATTTTACGTAAGATTTTAAGTGCCTTTAGATACTTATTCTTTTATCGCTTTCATGCACAACGATTTATTAAAACGAAATAATTATTAAAACGAACATTTCATAATAATTCTTTACGCATCAATGCAAATTATTTATAAACGCAACAATGAAATCTATTTATTCGGATTAAAAATAAACATACTCGCTTTATTATTCTTTCATCGACGATGCAGTCACAATCGATAAGTAATTAAGAGGAACTTTATTGAATTTTACGTAAGTTTACCAATACAGATAAATTAATCGTGATAAAATCTATACACTATCAATGTTTTTTTTACTATGGACACGAAACTCAATATCGATAACATTCTTTCATAGAAAATACATTTTACGTGTATGAGAATTTCTATTTATTTATCGATATTAATAAATGAAATAATTTCCTTTTCAATACATTTTAAATTTTCTTTGAAATCTTATTATTGCATATTTACTTTTAAAAATGTAGATTGTGCGATCTCAACTATATTGGACAATTTATTATATGTATATATAATATCGGTTAACCTGACTATTATTTAAAATTAAAGAGCGTTTTATAGTTTTAATTGAAAAGCCTTTAAATGTGGAGATAATCAAAGAAATGTAATAATTAAGGTAATTTACGAATTAGAAGAGCCGTAAAATTCACTTCGAATAAGTAAACTTTGTATTATTGATAAGTATTTTAATTGGGACTTATCTCCGTATGTTTCGAGAAATTACGATCGTGCTTGGATATATTTAAGTAATTATTAATGAACAATGTGTTTTATTGACCATGAAATTTAACGTTATTTATGGAATGCGTACGAGACAAATCTTGGGAATTTAGGATATAAATACTAATTATCCTATATTCTTAAGTTGCATTGGCACTTTACAGTAGTACTCTTTAAGATTGCGTCCAGTTAATTTAGATTCACTTACTGGTACTTACACCGCGTAAAGTAATAATTTAAATTATTTATTTTTAAAATTTATTATTATCTGTAACAATGACGAAATGCAAATATAGTTGACTGCCAATGTACGTTTGCTATTATTCTTTTATTATCTTTAACGGTGTACGTATATTGGTATGCTTTATTATTCTACTATTTTCAACGAGATTTTTTTAGGATGTATAAGCAATGAGAACGAATTAATACTTGTTAAGGTCTTTTTATTTATTGCATGTAGAATCTTTTTATTATAGTCTCTTTCTTAATTACTTGAGAATAGTTAATTGAATTTGAAACAGAGTTGGTAAAGCATTGTATTGCAGTAGTTGAAGGAATGCAGGCGTGAAGTTAGTTTGAAAAGTCAATTTTATAATTTGCCAATCTGTTAGTTTAAGAACAAAATCATAATAAATAATAATGTTTTGAAATTACTATTGAATGTAGCTTACTTGACGAAGAGAAGTCAGTAGATAAAAAGTCAATAAATCACGTATCGTCTAAACAGTAATGCAATTATTAAGCACGAAATGTATTTTGGAATAAATGATGGTCCCATATTATTTAATAAAATTTAATGAAATTGACAATGAAATCGATATGTAGAATGAACTACAACAGGCTCTCTCGATAAAAGTCAAAGGCGACGTGAAAACTTTAAATTTTCAATATTTAGAGTAGCTCTGTATGTGGTAGAAAAGCAGCAGATTTGATAAAATTATGAAGAACGTTGTATTTCTAAAGCATTGTAAGAATGTGGCGTTCGCAGTTTAGTTAATTATTAGATGTGTTCACCTGTAAATTAACGCGCGTGCTGAATAAATAGCAATTATTCTTATTGGGGAGGAGATTTACGAAGTCAAATCAAGCAGAAATATATTTGGCACATCTCATTACGAAGAACGTATAATACTTTTGAGCTCCGAAAATTCCGATTGTTAGACTCGGGCTAAGTACACAGCCAAGAGATATGTAACGCTCGCGCGACGAGATGGGAGGAGGTGGGAGGTGGGAGGTGGGAGGTGGGAGGTGGAGGTGGGAGGTGGAGGGGGGAGATTGTGGAGGAGGTAGTGGTGGAGGTAGTGGTGGAGGTTGTGGAGGAGGTTGTGAAGGAGGAGGGGGGAATAGGCACTGGCGGGTCGAGGAGGTAGAAACACGTAGAGACGGTACGCATCGGGCCTAAGCCAACACGCAAGCATTAATTCGATTAAAGGCATACTTTGCATAGCTCAATGACTTACGGGATTGAAAAACTTCCACTAACAATCCGTTAATGAACGCGCAAAAAGACTCGTGTCTCTCCCCCCCGCCCCTCTTCGGCTCGTCGCCGCGATGACGTAGCGCTTACGTGCATTGTCCTATAGTCGTTCGCGACCCGAGCAGCAACACCTACACCTACGGGCTGCACGTCCGCCAGGAGGGGATGGGCGATGGGGGGGAGTCAGAGCGCGAGCTTCTTACGTCCGAAGCGTATAAGGATTCCCCGGCGTAGCTACCGCGGCCGTCGCCGTCGCCGCAACTTAATAACATTAACCGTTTAACGCCGACCGTGAGCTTATTGATTGATACCGAGACACTCCCGGCTCCTCTCAGCCCCGCCCCCTTCTCTTCCGCCCTTCTTCCGTCTACGGGCGTTATGCGAATGCACACGAACCGTGCACTCGACAATGAACTTCAGCCGAGGTCCTTGGTCGGACGAAAGCCCCCCGCGCTGCATCTCGCGTGCCATGCCCTGAGAATGGAACCGCCGCTGGAGAGAGCAAGCGAGAGCGACTTGTTTCTTTGAAACTCGTCCAAGTGCGCGGCGATACGACGCTTTTAGCTTCGGGCGGCCGATCGCGCGCTGATCTTTTCATCGTCTGGCCACCGCCCTTGTCGCTCGACCCCCCACCCCCGGCACAATTACGGCCAGCTTTTGCCAATTGCGCGCGTTGCCAGACCTTCCTGCCCCTTTCAAATAGAGAGGCTAATTGATTTTTTGGAGGCTCCAAGTGTGGCCCCGTCGTATGGTGACTTTAACAATGAAAGTTGTTGGCTTGGAGGATATCGTGGATGCTGGCTGGCGGTGGCTGGATGACTGGCTATTTTGCGTGGACAGGAGGACCCGGTTCATTATTTCGTGGCAATTGTTGCCAGAAGGTGTAAAGTCTTTAGGAGGGAACACCGAGTTCAAAGTTCCGTAAATTTGGGAGTGAACGAGTCGTTGGCGGATTGAACGGCGCGAGGACGGCGGGTTACAATTATAGCAAACTTGGCAATCGCTGATCGATGGCGAATCGAGCGAGGATGTACGCTTAGCCTTGTTGCCACCGTAATTATTTGTTTACTACAGTACATTCCCAATTGCTAATCAAGTTATTATGTTTACTCCTATAATACGGGTGCTTAAAAAATATTGATTTTATTTAAGGTAAAGTATAGAGAATAATATAATGTACACAGTCTTTCCCGAGATTGCTGCTATAATATGCCAATGAATTAATATTAGTTTCAATTGTTTAGTGGATATTAGGATAATTGTTAATCATATTGTTATTAATTAGAGGTACAAGTCGATTTATCGATGTAAGAGATAATCATAAATGCTTATAGTCTTCCTTTAAAATAATTCCGATTTTATTATTCTCAAGTTATACGAATCGATTATATAGGACAAAGAAATAAAGAAATTAATGAACTATTAAGGCGAAATTACTTGGGACATTCATTAGCAGATAATTATGATAAAATCTTTCAAAACTCTTACGTTACTTCTCTCCCAATAAATCAACAAATGCATCACGACAAAGTTTAAGAATATTAACCTTTTGTATCGAGTATCATTTATAATTTATAATTCATAATAAATAATAGGGCTACAACAATTATATATTAGATTTACAAAAATATTGTCATATCTAAATATAATCGTTGTTAAATACATTGCGATTGATTGTATTCATAGCCTATAATATTCATTGGATACGCTTTTAGCAACAATTTGTAACACTTTGCTAATTTTTTCAATCACTAAAGCTCTTACATAAAAACATTCGTCAATAAAAAGCGTATACTTTTAATATTTAAACATTTTATTAACTTAACTTTATATTATATTTCGCAATTTAAAGGCTAGAAAAGAACTAAAAAAAAATACGTGGCTGTGTGGGGTGGGGCGAGGGGGGCGGGGGTGGGGAAATAGAGACAAAATTTGGAAAAATACAGTATTGGTACCACATGTATAATCGATAACAATGTAAAAAAAAAGAAAAAGTCTTCTAAAGTGTGTCTTATAAAAAAAAAGTAGTTACGCGCGTGCACATCAATATTTATAAAGAAACATACTCATTTTGCACCGATAAAGTTGAGCGGATATTTACTATCTATTGATAAATTATTTGATAAGACTATAGAAAAGGTGTGACTTGAAATCGTTTTCTTTTATCATTGATATAAAAGTTGTAGTTTCTCTCCATTTCTCTCCATTATGTTAATGCACATAATATCCTGTAAATAAATAACATTTTACAATTTCTCAAACTAAAAAATATCAATGAAGCGTCTCTTGTCGTTGCAATATAGTGAATTTTTTGTATTCATAGTGCGAAGCCGAACCTTTGCGCCACAATAAATTACAGTGCAGATAGGAAGTGAATGTCGAACGTTATTTACTATTTTTTAAATAGAAATTATCATTGAAACAAAGCAAATCATTGAGCGAAATTGAAATAAGTAAATTTATGATTTTCCGCATTCGTCTTCAATGATTTATTATTTAACATTTTTTTTAAAACAATATCGTTGTGTGTGTGTGTGTGTGTGCAAGGTTTGGCAATCATCCAAGTTAAATAGCATTCGGTATTGCTAGTAGTTGGGATGGATGTGCGTTCATTCAGCCAAGCGAAATGGAAAATTCGTATTTCTAATTGTTATCGAAATATCCAGAGATATGACATTTTTTCAGGCCTTTGAATATATGGAAATTTATGGTATATTTCCGATTAATTATTTAAAAAAAATTTTTTTAACGAATAAAGCAAGAGTGTGAAGTACGTGAGAATAAAATTTATATTTACTCTAAATATAAAGATAATGAATGTGGGACATTGAGAATGAACTTAGCATATTATTTAAGCGCCAACAATATAAATAATAAATTTGTACTCGACAAATTCATTTTCTTTAAATATTTACAAACTTTTGCTAGAGAAACTTTATGCTTCTTAATGAATTATATAGCTTTAATTTTGCAAATCAATTTTGTAAAAATTTGAAAAAAAAAACAGCACAATCTTTTACAATTTATGTTTAAAATTATATTTTTATAATTAATTGTTTTAATTTAAATAAAAAGCCTCTTATAAATTCAATGATACTCTCAAATTATACAGCATTATCGAAATCTAATTTGGATAATAATTTTCTGAATTAAAAGCAAAACCTTTTAAAACCATAAGCTAACCTTTTAGTTACTTGTACATTATATTTGTTTAAATATTCAGAATAATTGTTGAATAACGATTTAGATATCTCGGCTGCCTTAATATTTTTCATCATTATTAATTGGGTGTACAATAAAATCAACATAACATGTAATCTAATTAACATTAATAATTTCTGTAAAATCCTTTATTTTTATAAAATTAGGTAAAATTACTTCTGACTATTTATTGAAATATTTAAAAATATTATTTATAATGAAGAATAATTTTTTCAATTTTTCAACAGCTAACATAATGCAATATTAATGAAAATAAAGTATGATTGAAAAGAAATTAAATCTTTTGATAAGATTTAATCACTAAAGATAAGTTTTTAATCAAACCAAAAAATTTTTGTAAAAAGATATTAATTATAATGGATTCTTTTACTTTTAATGATAAATCCATTTCTGTCTTGAATAAGCCAATTATTAAAAGGAAAAATTAAAATATACCATCAAAACAATTGAAACATAGAAATCAATCGAGTCTATTGTAAAATAAGATAATAAATAATTATTACAAGTTTCTATTAGTCCTCTATAAATATATATAATCGAATAATAATAGCAATTTTTCTATAAATTAGCAAGAGAAATTAGCCATGAAAAAGCTAAACTGTTAAAAGTCTTCAAATATTGGACTTATCTTGCGAGTAGAGAGGATATATTATTCATTTTGAAGTTGATAATTTATGTAAAAATTTATACCTTCAATGACAATTCAAAAGATATAATCAGTATGAACTTTAGAAACCATCCGGTTATAATTTGAAATATCGATAATTGGTGTTAATAAAGAATATTACATTAAGCCCATAAATTATCCTAAAACAATACAATACAATAAACAGTGGATGAACAATGAAACAATACAAACTGAATATTATTATTCAAGCGTGTGTGTGTGTGTGTGTGTTGTATAAGATGTATACATTGTGCAATATGTAAGAGAGGTTAATGATATATTTGAGAAGGATGAATTCAATTTTTTTAATTAAAAAAAATCACTTTCGGTACAAATAACGAAACTGAATCACTGGACAATAACCTTTACACCAAGCTCGCGGAGATGGATAAATGGATTTTAATAACTTTGACCGTCTCATGGTAGGAGAGGAGGCTTTGCTACATTAGAACCCAGTGTAATTTGGAATTTAGGGCTTCATTTGATAATGATAAACTTGTCTTTAAACATCAAAATTCCCTGCAAGTGCTTAAAAACGAAGAAACTGGGTAACTCTGTTCGTAAACACTTTGGATCGTGACTCGCATTTACAATGGCACTATTCGAGATTCTCTCTCTTGCTCATTTCCAGTTAGTAAAGAAAGCGACAATAAGATATATATGCGATGCAACAACAGCAGGCAATGTTAGAGAGAATGACGGAAGTGAAATCGGACACGAACGCAAAGACGAGAACAGGGAGATACTTACCGAGGATAGTCGTTAAAAAACAAAAAAAAAACAAAAAAAGAAAAAAAGAAGAAAAAAAAACTAAAAAAAAGAAAGAAAGAAAAAGGGAAGATAGAAGAAGAAGAAGAAAGAAGGGAAAGAAAAATCAGTGTGTATGCAAAACATTGAACCACGCGACAGTCATTTCTTTTCTCTTTTTTCTCCTTCTCTCTTCATTTGGGTGTATGAGTTTGGTAGCTTACGAACCTCGCCTTTGCTCTCTCTCTCTCTCTCTCTTTTTCCCGCCGTCTCGCTCTTGTAAATAAAGGGAGACCTTACGGAGGCCACGGCGAATCTCCGCGCGCACTTCACCCCATACAGACTTACCTTCTTTCGCCAAATTAAAGAATCGCGTTGGCCCGAGTCGCTTTGACACGGCGACTATATCGAGTGGGATCGGACGGCGGGCCACGTAAATGCAGCTTTCCTCTTCTCCTGGCGCGTGCACCCAAGTCTCCTTTAGGTATGCGCGCAGCCTCGAGCGCAGAGGACGAGTTCACGAGTACGCGAGGACGGCGAGGGCGACAGCGACGATGACGGCAACGGATAGTCGTCAGGCAACCATAAGCCCATTCGTTCGCACATAAACCGATGACGGCACTAGTTACTGATGGATGACTGGATTCCGACACCACTCAATCCAGCCAACTCGCTACACTACTCCGTGTGGCATTTGCCCGCACACACTAGCTCCCGTCGGGTCGCCCCGCGCACACACGCACACCCCGCACGAATAAACGTACAAGAGGCGCGCGCATGCGCGTAGATGGCTACGGAGTGGCCCGAGGTCTGTGAGTTCGCTTGATGGGCAGTTTGTCGCTTTTGCTCCTTATGCCCGCGACGTCGCCTTAAACGCTCGATTGGCCTTCCCTATCCTTACTTATCTCCTGGATCTAGTGCAATGTACTTGGCCTGTCGATTTTAATGGCCCGATGGCGTATGGAAGGGCTCGGGGAGAAGAAGTACGGGAGTTTAATCGAGGAGGCGATATATATATTAGGTTCCGGCTTGGTTGTTAGGTGGCGCGGCGATCGCCGTCCCGTTTGAAAGTCACCGAAACGAGTCTTCAACTGATTTCAATGCTTGCTGCGATTCCGATTCGGAAGAGCTTAATCTGAGCGCCGCTCAATTAAGAATAAAAATAAGAATAATAAGAACGTGAGAGCTAAGCGAACGATGAAAAACGAAGCTGACTGCAATTAACAAGCACGGCGACAAATTCAAATAATTGCTTTTGCACCTAATCATAGACGCGCCGAATTAGTACAAGATTATTTAGCATTACATTTTTAATCCAAACTAAGCCCAGAAAATCCCAACTCTGTATGATTACGAATCACGAGTCTTTATTAAGGATTCAAAGTAATCTTTTTTTCTTTTTTTTTTCAAATATCTATGATTTGTTGTCGCTCGAAATATTCGTTAGAACAAGGCTACGTTTATAATACGAAAGTAGGTGATTTGAAGTCGATCCTTCAGCGTCGGCACAAGCGATTTCGTCATCCGCTAAATCTATTATCCATTGCATATTTAAAGCTTCTCTATTTTGAGAACGTAGCCCGTCTACTATTCGCTTTATTTCCAATTACAAGAAACAGTTCGATAGATGGACTACAATTTAATGTAAGTCGCGGTCACGTGGCTGGTAAAGAATGCATTTCGATTTGTAATATTCTTGCACGTGTGATTCAAGCCCAAATGCACACGGGAATTTATTAACAATTAATTGCAAGTAGATTTTTGGTTAGATATTGATATGAACATTCGATTGTATTATGCCGATTTAAGCCACTATGTCGTTGCATTTACTGCATTAAAATCATTACAAATAACAAAACATGAGAATGCGATCAGTTTTCATTAATTTTTAAAGATCAACTTTCGATGAAATTGGATTCGAATTTTAGTGCGCCATCGAGTCAAAGGCACACGATTACAATAATTGTCGCGCATGCGTACAAAGGCTACAAATCCTAGTCGCGCAAAATAATAAATCATTTTTAATGAGATAAATTATTGTCATTTATTATTTCAAGGTGATATAATTTGGACGGTGGTATATTGTTTCAAATTTACAATTTGAAAATATTTGTCTAAGCTAAAAGATATATGTATATATATATATATATATATCGAGTAGTCATTTGGAACAATGCAATTTCAAATTCTAATGTATTGCTATATATTTTTTGCAAAATTCGCTATTGCAATGATTGGAAATTAATTTCATTTGTCAATTTAACGTGAAAATTGAATTTTATTTGCGGGCGCAACTATAATTTTATTTTCAAGATACCGAATTCAGCTAGCTACTGTACTTATATGATTTATTATAAAAATTTTTATCAATACTGTACTTAGCCTAAACTATTCAAAAAGTAATTTTCAATAAATTACATTATAATCACAACAAATAGCGTCGAATCTTCCACGATGTTGATCGAATTTACAATCTGACTTGAGCAAAAGTGGTAAAGCTTTAACTGTAAAAGTTTGTAATAAGTTTGCAATAATCTGTAATTATAGAATTACAGAAGTTCGTGAATTCATAGACACTTGATGTGGTAACATGTTGTCGTCAAAAATAATTGTTCCCCTGAATTATTTGCGATTACGAAAATTTTACTTTATCAACAAGTACATCAATTCATCGCAACAATTGAATGTGAACCATATAAATAGTTGCTTTTATTCCCAACAAACTAAGGACGTTTGTAATGTAGGGACAATTGGGCATGTTGATCATGGAAAAACTACTCTTACAGCCGCTATAACAAAATATTTGTCAAATAAATACAAAAATTGCAAATACATTAGTTATGGTGAAATTGACAGTGCGCCCCAAGAAAAAACTCGTGGTATTACCATTAATATTGCCCACGTTAACTATGAAACAGAGAAGAGAAGATATGCACACGTAGATTGTCCCGGACATATGGATTTTATCAAGAATATGATTAGTGGGACATCACAAATGGATGGAGCAATTTTGATTGTTGCAGCAGATGATGGCATAATGCCACAAACCATAGAGCATATTTTATTGGCGAAGCAGATTGGAATTGAAAAAATTGTTATTTTTATTAACAAAGTAAATTTTAATACTTTATTAAGAATCATAGTTATATTGATTTTTTTTGCATAATTATCCATTAGAACTTTTTATTGTAACATTATTTGTATGGTTCCTTAAGATTGGGGCATTAAATTATAATTTGAATTCCTTTTTATTAAGATTAATGAAATTGTTAAAATAAATATTATTTTAAACTTTTTATCATTTGACTGTCTAATTAGTAGTAATAAGTATTAATATAAAAATGAGGACAAATAATTTGAAAATTATTTTTTGAACTTTTCAAGTAATCGATATTAGTAATAAGTAAATAATAAGTCATTTACAAAATTAATTTTTTTCTATTTGCCTAGGCAGATCTTGTGGATGACGAAACATTAGATCTCGTAGAAATAGAGACTGTAGAGTTATTGGAAAAAACTGGTTTTAATATCACAGGAATTCCTGTAATAAAAGGCTCGGCTTTATTGGTCTTAAAAGAAGATACATCGAAATATGGAATTCCATGTATGCAGGCATTGCTCGATGCTATCGATGAATATATTTCAATACCGGAAAGGGATTTTCATTCTCCATTTCTTCTCCCGATAAGCAACTTTTTTAATCTACCGGGAAGAGGTACTATTGCAATTGGAACTGTGCAAAGGGGAATTATTAAGAAAGGAATGGAAGCAAAACTTGTAGGATACGATAGTTCTATAAAAACTTACGTCAATGACATTCAGGTATTGCTTCAATTTTTAAAATAAAATATTTTAAAGGCGAAAAGATTCTAAATTTGTATTTAATAATTAATGCGTGGTTAATACAATTAGCAGTTAATAGTGTGCATGTTCACAAATTATACTGTTATATTGTTATTATTAATTTATTAACTACAAGTGATAAATAATATTATTGTTAAGCGATATTAATTTACAAAACGAATTTTCAATTACTTAGATTTTTAAAGAATCAAAACTAGAAGCAGCAGCCGGAGAAAATGTTGGTGTTTTATTAAGAGGAGTAAAGCTTTCAAATATTCGTAGAGGGATGTGGGTTTGTGGTAAAAATTGTGAAAAATTTAGCAATCACTATGAAAGTCAAATTTATTTACTAGAGCCTAGCGAAGGTGGTAGGCAGAAGCCACTTCCAGTAATTATTCTTTCGAATTAATAAATACGAGAAATAAGAAATTACGAGAAAATATTAAGTTGTATTATATTTTTTAGCAATTTGGTTCTTGTCTTATGTTGTACAGTTCGACTTGGAATATTTATACAAGAATAGATATTTTGTTACCAGAGGGCACAAAAATGTTAATGCCTGGCGAACAAGCTACAGCGAGATTAATAATGCACGATATGATGCCAATGTTATTACATCAAAATTTTACAATACGAGATTTAAAACGAACTATTGGATCCGGTAAAATAAGCAAAATATGTAAGCCTCTCGATTTCAACAAAAAGAAAATGAATAATATAAAATTTCCACTCACTGCCGTATGAAGACCTGCAAACACTTTAACAGCTGTTAATTAATTGTAATAATTATCATTTTATAATTAAGATCAATGATATGTATTTATAAAGAGCCTAATAAAATACAGTTTTTAATTTTACAAAATTTAGTTCTTAGAATTTATTTTAATTTATTTGGTCAATACTAATAGTGTTTTATAAGATAAAGTTTTAAATTGTAAATTGCTTATTTGGACGAGTCGCTTAACAAACATTGAAAACATTAAATCAGGTTCAATAGCTTATTTAAATATGTTTAGGTTGCCAATATTAGAAAAATTAAACCATCGTTGATTTCACGGATAAATAACATTGTTTGCCACTTAAATTTATAAACGTAATGGAAATATTTACAATTAGCTTATACTTGCGAAACATGCAAAATCTTTATTAAAAAAAAAAAAAAAAAAAAAAAAATATTTGATACATTAACACATACATAGTCTTATTCATTTATAAATATAAATATCTACGTACAATATACTTACGCATAGATTATAAATTATAAAGATTAACAATATTTACCATTTTAGTAAAAATTTTATAAATTTTTATTATTTTATAATTATTAAAATAATCAGAATACAATGATGGGTGTATATAAAAAGGCTTCTTTTTTATTTACGAAATAATCGATACTTTTATTAAAGAACCAAAATGTAATGTATTAACAGATGTAGGTGACGACTATCGAATTTTTCGTTCGATCGTGGAATTATTTTATTTCTCTTTTCTAACTTTTCTGTCTTACGAATGGCCTCAACATAGATGTACATGGATATTATTCACAGTATAATATCGAAATATAAGACGCACCCATAAGATTCGGCAGTAATAAGAATTATTATAGCTAATTAGTTGGGTTCTCAGATGTTGCTTATACTGCGAAGGAACCTACGAATTCAGAAACGAGAGCCTTCAGTTTGGCCTCTGTTGACTCGCTAATGACATTTTCTTTTGCAATTGTAGCCAAGAGGTCTTTTTGCGTTGATCTGTTGAGAATTCATTTTTAGTTTAGTTATTTTCACATTACTTTCGACTTTCAATTCCTTTATACTAATAAATGTCAACAACGAGCAGATACCGCCATAAATATATCCGAGTTCATTGATATAATATACCGTTAAACTAAATGAAAAAATGTAGCAATTTGCGTTCAACGTTTAGAAAAGAGATTTAAGAAACAAACTGTCGATCATTAATTTCCAATGACATATTCTTTATTCTCGTCAAAAAGACTTTACCATCATAATTTCATTTGCTTACTTAATAACAGAATTAAAGGAACTGTGTTTGTTATATAACATATAACAATAATAAGGTATACTTACCGAATGTGAGCAACGAATTTTTTCTCAAATTCAGTGATTTTGGTCGGGTCTAATTTGTCAAGGTATCCACGGACACCACAGTAAATGACAGTGACCTGTTCTTCGATAGCCATGGGCACTAGACACAAGATGGATGGAATTGCATTGATTAATTTTTTAGTGGGAAAAATGAAAAATAACACGCTCGCGAAATCATTACTTATTAGATTATAATGAGATTGCGAGCCAGCCATTTGGCAATGGACATTTATACTCATTTACCATACTGTCCTTGTTTCAATAATTCCGTAAGGCGGATACCACGGCTAAGCAGTTGCTGGGTCGCTGCATCCAAGTCGGAACCAAACTGGGCGAAAGCTGCCACTTCACGATACTGGGCCAACTCCAATTTCATGGAGCCAGCGACCTGCGAGAAGAAAGCATAAATTCTTATGTGAATCCTAAAAGTCTGACTATACGTTGAAATCCGAATATACGGGCTTGAAGGAATTGAACGCCAAGTAGGCATTGCCCCCTACTATTAATAACCGCAACATGGGAAATCCTATTTCTCGGGTCTTAAAAATATAGGCGCGAACGAGTCTAAACGATGAAATACTGACATTTTTCAACGGCTGGTTATTTTTCCAATATTTTCCACTTTCCTACAAATCATGTATATCGCGGCACGCAGTTTGCAAACACATTATTTCCAAAAATCGGAGAACATCAAGACAAGTGTTTGATGATACGCGTGTGCTCGGTTTCAAAAAGCCATTCTGTATTATTCAGAGCTATTAATCTCACATTATTCGTAATTTTTCATTTTAATCTCAAGACCCGTTGACATTGCCGCTTACGTGAGCATTAGCGCAAATAATATTTGAAAGGGAAGATTTGCAAAAAGGCACATGACCTTGTTCGCTAGGAATCGAGGCGAATTCTATTCCCAGCAGGAACATTATTCCCTCAAATAAGCTCCAACATATTATCATTACATTGTGAAAATTGACACCTGCGTTACGTGTTACGTGACACGACAATGTCGGCAATAAGAGCTAAAAGCTCGAGTGCACCAGTTAATTAAATTAAAAGCGCTATTATATCGCTGTCATTCATTTACCTTACGAGGTAAATGATTGTTTTTTTGTAATATAAAGAACGCAAAATTTGTGAAATATTTACAATTCAAAATTCTGGAAATTTAATAATTTCTTATTGTCGTTTGTGGCCAAAAAAATCGTGCTTTTTTCGTGCGTGAAATCTAAATACTCGTACACCAATTTATCAAAACATGAAATTAATATTTTAACTAATAATAATAATAGTATGTATTAATAATACGATTTCGTTACAAATACGGCAATTGTCGAATAATTTAAGCGCGCGTTTAAAAGTCCACGTGTCACTCTTATGGCTCAACTCCAAGCGATAATTCCTCATCTGCGGATAAACATAAGCAGTCTCTGATGCCAATGATGCTTCTAATCAAATTTCAATTGAGCTGGAAATTGAATTAGCTGGAAGAAAGTTAAGGAAGAGCACCTGCTTCATGGCTTTGGTCTGGGCAGCCGATCCCACACGGGACACCGATAGACCGACATTGATGGCCGGTCGGATACCCTTATAGAACAATTCAGTTTCCAAGAAGATCTGCCCGTCGGTAATGGAGATGACATTGGTGGGAATATAGGCTGACACATCGCCAGCTTGAGTTTCGATGACGGGTAGGGCGGTGAGAGAGCCACCGCCAAGGGATTCGTTCATTTTGGCGGCACGTTCGAGCAGACGTGAGTGAAGGTAGAAGACGTCACCGGGGTAGGCCTCACGACCGGGCGGTCGCCTCAGCAGCAAGGACATTTGTCGATAGGCAACAGCCTGCTTCGACAAGTCGTCGTAGATAATTAGAGCGTGCTTACCATTATCTCTGAAATCATTGGCACGGGAGGAGTGTTAGTTGTACGTTTGTCTGCTCTTGGGTAATATGCAATAAATTTATTTGCATGCAATGATTATGAAAATGGAGGACTTTCGGCTATATTAAGGGCACACGAGAAATCTATTAAACTGGCCTTATTTCTCAATTTTTTTTAACAATTAGAAAATGTTTGTGCATCAGCGGTGTGAATATGGTAATTTTAATATTTGACTATTAAATTAAGGTTAAACGTTTATTTTCATTGGGCAATTGAAGATACCATTTTATGATTGAGCACACTGGCAAATTGATAAGCGTAACCATTAGCAGGGACTTTTGATTATTTGTACCTGAAGTATTCTCCCATGGCACATCCAGAGTAAGGTGCAAGATACTGAAGGGGAGCAGCGTCAGATGCAGTGGCAGAGACGATAATAGAGTAGTTGATAGCGCCATTGTCTGTGAGACGCTTTACAATTTGGGCAACGGTCGATCTTTTCTGTCCCACAGCTACGTAAATACAGTAGAGTTTCTTTTTCTCATCGCCAGCACTGTTGAACCGTTTTTGATTAATAATGGTATCGATGGCCAGTGCGGTCTTGCCAGTCTGCCTGTCACCGATAATCAGTTCACGCTGTCCACGGCCAATAGGCACAAGCGAGTCCACCGCTTTGATTCCAGTCTGCATGGGTTCTCGGACGGATACTCTGTTAAAGTGATAATACAGTCACTAAGTTCTGCGTAGCTTTGTTTGCTATTTTCTCTCGAGTGTTCTCTCAAATAAATGAAATTGTTATCGCAATAAAATATCTATAACTATATATTGTTTCTTATTTTTATAATCATTAGCTAACTCGGGAGTATGCATTTCAATTTATTTAAACTCCATATTTTTATTATTCTTCGCAAATGCAAAATTGGAAAATAATTCGCTTTAATTGAAAATATAGCAATTTATTTAGTATTGGTACTGATTTTCAAATACCAATTTAAAAATTTAAGTAAATTTGGAAAATTTTAAAAATTTAATTGTATTTACGAAAATAAATCTACATGCTCATTACCTACCTTGGAATGATACCAGGTGCCTTTGTACCAATTCGGAACTTAAGTTTATTGTTAAGAGGGCCTTTGCCATCGATAGGATTACCTAGGGCATCGACAACGCGACCCAGAAGCTCTTCACCAACGGGCACATCGACAATAGCCCCCGTACGTTTCACAATATCACCCTCTTTGATGTGCCTGTCATTACCAAAAACGACAATACCAACATTGTCAGGCTCCAAATTCAACGCCATGCCTTTAAGTCCAGAACTGAATTCCACCATCTCATCAGCCTGAATATTTTTAAGACCATAAACACGAGCGATACCATCTCCGATACTGAGTACACGACCAGTCTCTTCAAGGTTTGTCTATAATAGAAACGAATACCCACGATTATTTTCTAATCACCATAATTTATTTAATCTGTTAAAATTAATCGTTGCTATAATAAAGACAATCATTTTAAATATATATATTTGAGATATATTTAAATGTCAATTAGGGAAAGTATACGTTGCTCAAACATTATTAAATACGACTATAGATCCCTAATTACCATTTTATTGAAGATTATATAATATATTATATAATATAATATATTAAAATATTTACATGCTATTTTTAAATGTCTATAAATAATTTTTAATACAAAATTTATCAACAGAAGTATATACATTAAATTTCAGACATTTAATTTTAAACCTTTTATTTAAAAAATGATGTAAAGTAATAATGAGATCATTTATGTAATTTCATATAATGCTACTACTATTATTATCGTTCTCTTATAATAGAAGTCACATTCTTAAGTAATTACAGATTTATATAAGAAAAGAAGGTAGTATCTTATATGGGCATATTCCCATTTTATATAATTACAACATACCATGTATTTTAAATATTAGAAGAAAGTAAAGTCACATATGCATGCGTGCACCCGCGCACAAATACGTGCACACAAATATTTAGTATATAATTTAAAATATAGTAGCTTACCTTGCTGGTAACACCCAAAATTCGTTCTTCGAGGATGGATGATAGCTCAGCGGACTTGCGACTACAGGAGACATGATATTTTCTTGAGGCGACAACAGCAGTGGGCCAGGTCAACTGAAATACAATACATTACACTCAGAATAGTGTATCTAAAGAAAGTTACCTCCTCACTTGACTCTATCACCTCATCTACTTGCTTACTTCAAAATACTTATTACATAACTATCAATCACTATGGCCTATATTGCTTTATGTGTTTATGTAACCTCGTTAGTGGCCGCACCGAATCTAAACTACTGGCATTCTAATTTGAATTATCCTTGTGTCCCACGAGCCCAGGCTACTTAACTATTTCATCGCCGAATTAAAATACCCAACGACATTAACGCAGGGAATGCAACCGGGTTAAAATGGCCTCCGCCTCCCCCGCCCCGCCCCCCGCCGCCCGAGAACTGTTTTTCATCGGGAAACGACGGAGAGATGTTAGCCACGCCGAGTCGCGAGCTCGTTTCATTTATTTCATTGGAATATGGTCGGGCGATATTGAAGGAGGACTTACCTGGGCGCTCGGCAACTGTTTCGCTACCGAAGCTGCAAGGCGTACGGACAATAATGCCATGGCTTTTCAAGTTTCACCGACAAGTATAAGCGTCCAGCAACCCGGTCAGTATCAAAAGACACGAACCGCTTTAAAAGCAGAAGACCAAGAGAACCGCTGCAGCCCCGATTTACTCCCCACCAAATTCCAAATTCGATCTTTCGTCGTTCCTACTCCTAACTCGGGATGGGAAATCATTTAGTGCGCCGACTGTACCGAGCATACCAGGAAGTGCCATGTTTCCTCCTCGTCTCCTACATTGATTTTGCTGCTGCGATATCGAGTTTTGGCTAGGGGAGCCTTCCGGTTGCTGCCTCACCGCCTTTTTTTAAATGTCGCAGGTGAGAAAGGTGGACTCGACGACGACAATTTTAATAAAATGACTGGTAATAAAGGGATTTTAGTGGCAACTTGGCGCTCATCTTTCTCAGAGGAGTTAATTGCATTTTTGAAATTGATGTGACGCACGTAGTAGCGGACTTTGAAGTGGCTAGTTCGAAATATCTTTTTGCACTTTCAAAAAATACTTCTTTCATTGCTGATATTAATCAATTGGATAAGTAATTACTGGCGTGCAAGGTGTTTATCGGTACTTTGTAAGCGATTGCTTAAAGCAAAGCGACTTTTGCTCTGAAGCGAAGACTCGCAAAACCGCTATTAGTGCACGCACAAGTAAAATTCACCAGCCATTGGCTGTACAATAAACTCTTCAAACAACGCGATAATTAATATTTTTATATACTTTCGCTTAATTTGCATGTCAACTAAAACGTTATAGCAAAGTTATTGATATGTTTGCAAGGGTATGCTTGTGAAGAACTGGACGAAACTATTGAAATAAGTTGTTCCCTTAATCACAACTGATATCAATAAAACAAAAATGAAATTAATAAAACTGTATTTTACATCGTAGTGGTTAGCCGATCGATACGACAGATTATTGGTCGTGGATTTGGAATTAATTTCCACGAACATTTCACAATAATTAGCAAATAAATCGAGTGGCTTTGCCTGCAGTTTAAATAATTCTCAACTACGCAAATGAAATTGAATGCCTTGTACATTGTTACTGCGAAATCCCATCCGAGATTATAATTATCGCTCCCCTCGCTATTCAAAAGCCGAGCTTGATTGCCAATTTGAAAGTACATCAAGCCCAAACACAACGTACGCTTTCTCATTGGACCTTATTGGACCTGACTCGTAATTAGCCCGATTCCTGACGGTAATGAAACCGCGGTCCCTGACGAGCCAATTAAAAAGAGTCCGCTAGCACTGTTTGTCGTCTGTCCTCTTGCAGAAACGAGCACGAGCGACCGTCCAAGATGGCTACAGTTACGCTGTTTTCATGAAGTATAAGGATTTTCTTGGGCCCACACCCGTTCTTCACAAGTTTCTCGCTTCAATTGGAATAAGAATAGTCGCACGAGTTCTCCGAATGGCAGCTTCGAACTGCCAAAGACAATGAAATGCCTCGGCTAGACTCGTAGAATCGCGACGCGCAACACCGGCACCTCCAGTTTGTTGTTATTCGTGTTTATCGATTACTTTTCCTTATTATTTTGACATCGGCTCGGCTACATTCGCCAATTGCTGTTGGCTTTGTTGGTTAAAGAGCTTGGACACACCAAGAGTCGAGGAGTTGACGTTTCTGGGAAAATATCGTGGCGAGCATGGATGAAGAGTGTCGGAATTGTCTGCTAGAGCGCAATCTCGGATCTCTACCAATTGTATGTGCAATTATTGTAAGCGCAAGGATTTGCGAAGGTGTTTTGAGCTTTTCTTATTTTTTTAATAGCCAAATATGAAATGCACTTTTTTATTTATCGTGTGCAGTTTTGTTTCAAGCTTTTAGCAATATTTTAACTCTTCCCAAAGAAATGCTTCATAAATTATTCAAGAAAATTTCATTTACGAAAACACTAATGTTTCGACATTTCTATGCGTGTGTAAGACACACAACACACACACACACACACACACGCACATATATATATATGCATGTAGCTTTGTGCATGTATAGATAGATGGATGTGCATAGGCAGATGGGTAGATTGATAATAGTAATATTTTTAATAATATACAGTAATAACAATATTGATTGAGACATGAAATTAAATTATATTAAAAATCTCTTAAATGATTTATATATATATATATATATATATGAATTGAAAACTTACGATCAACATATTTTTGTCATATACTAAATACTCGATAAAACCTTTATTGTATTAAAAATTTAAGACGATTCGTGCTTATTAAATTATAATATAATAATATACATTGGCAATTATTTATTTCATTAATTAAGATAAGGAAAATAATGATCCATACGTTTATGTCATTTATAATGTGTTTGTTTTCAGAATTTATGAGTACAGCATGTGCAGTGTATTCGAATGGCCATTCTTTAAAATTTTGAAATCTTTGGACTAATATAGTTTTGTTGAAAAATGGATTCTGCTACAGAATTAGAGCACATTGAGAAATTAGCAAAGGAAGCAGAATCTCTTAAAATTCGTCTCGAAGATGAAAGACAAAAACTAAACGATGTTACTCGTAAGTCATATCGATTTATTATGAAAATTAACAGTTTCATGAAATATCCTTCTCGTTAAATGCTTTTGTTTAACATTATGTATATAGAAAGTAAATAATATCATTACTATTTGATTTATAGTTGCCGCCATGGCTGAGAGACTAGAACCAATTAGTTGTATAAATGTAAAACATCGACGAGTTTTAAAAGGTCATCAAGCAAAAGTATTATGTTCCGATTGGTCACCAGATAAACGGCACATTGTTTCTTCTTCGCAGGTAATGTACCTCTTGGGTCTCTACAGTTTCTCACGAGTGAACTTGAGATATTTATATTCTCGAAATAAATAACAACGTGTAATTATATAATACTTCTTTCTTGCCAATAGAGATAAGTTTGTGTTTTTGGCAATTTTTTTAATGACCTAATTGTAGAATAGGCACGGCCTACTTACATAAAAAGTTAATTTACATATATATGTATATATATATATATATATGGTGTTGAGTTTTTTAATTTTCAAGATTATCAAAAGTGCAGGCTGAATATATGATTGTATGTTAAATTTTAAATAGGACGGAAAAATGATAATATGGGATGCATTTACAACAAATAAGGAGCATGCGGTAACTATGCCAACAACGTGGGTTATTGCTTGTGCTTACGCTCCAAGTGGACAGCTCGTTGCTTGTGGGTAGGTAATGAAAAACTAAAATGTTATAAGGAGTAAGTAATTGTAATTTCACGATGGAAGGATTTCCTTTGTCGTTTGCCAATATTTTCTCAAGTAGGTGTCCTTACTTTGCTGAATTTTCTCCCTTCCATTGCCATTTTCTTGCAATCGCCAATTATCTCATAACTCCGCTATCTCCTGGTATTTTCCAAATATTTAGAGTATGAGAGTATCTAGGGCAATCGATATTTCCAATTAAAATATTCTACGAGTTGTCCCCAACTGAACAACCTAATTGCATTCCACTCTCAATACGTCGCTTGCCTGCAAAACAGAATGCCACCTTATGGTTGGAATATTAATTTTAACAGTGGCCTCGACAACAAAGTGACCGTCTATCCTCTAAGCCTCGAGGACGATGTATCAGCGAAGAAGAAGACCGTCGGCACCCACACCTCGTACATGTCCTGCTGTGCCTTTCCCAACAGCGACCAGCAAGTGTTGACAGGCAGCGGTGACAGTACCTGCGCTTTATGGGACGTCGAGAGCGGACAATTGTTACAAAACTTTCACGGCCACTCGGACAGTGTTATGTCAATAGACCTGGCGCCAAGCGAAACCGGCAATACATTCGTCTCTGGTAGCTGCGACAAATTAGTATTCATATGGGACATGAGGAGTGGCCAGTGCGTCCAGAGCTTCGAGGGACACGAGTCCGACGTCAACTCGGTAAGAATTCTTCGGATTAGAATGAACATCTTGGCTATCTCTAAGTGATCATGCTCATCCGCCGATTAATTAACGAGTTTCCCGGCCCTGCAATGCCAAGCTGCAATTATAAAGCGATTAACAGCCTCGTATAAATGGAGAGTCGAGAAAGTCTCAATGCTTATTTACCGCCTGAGCACACTCTGCTAATGCAGATGGACGTGGATCTTTGCTGATTAGCTTACAAATAAACAAAAAGAGGCGTCGTCAGTTGCCTGCTTGCAAACGAAATGAAAAGAGGCCAATGAATCGACTCTCTCGAGGCGCTCGCTTTATAAAAGAGAGCTTGGAGCTTGCGAGAATATTTTGTTTGGTGAGGGCGGGGGCACCGCCACTTCTTCCTCTTTTTTACTAATCCGGCCTGATACGCACGACGAAAGGTGCGATTCCATCCAAGTGGCGACGCCGTGGCCACGGGCTCCGACGACGCGACCTGTCGCCTCTTCGACCTGCGCGCCGACAAGGAGGTCGCCGTCTATACCAAGGAGAGCATCATCTTCGGGGCGAATGCGGTGGACCTGTCGGTGAGCGGGCGGCTGCTCTTCGCTGGCTACAACGACTACACCGTCAACGTCTGGGACACGCTCAAGTGCCAGCGGGTGGCGCTCCTCTACGGCCACGAGAATCGTGTCTCGTGCCTGCGCGTCTCGCCCGACGGCACCGCTTTATCGACCGGCAGCTGGGACACGACACTACGCGTCTGGGCTTAAATCGCTTAATAAATGGGCCTCGTCACCAGGTGATATTGAGCCTCCCAAGCCGCTATCTCGATATAGTGGGTGCGAATGCTCGATATGCTCATTCATCAACCTTCCCTTCTGTCCCCTTCTGTCCCCTTCTGTCATCCCCTTCATTCCCTTCATTCCCTTCTGCCACCCTCCTCGCCCTCCACCCCACCCCACCACGCCCTCCACCCCCGAGTCCCGTTGCTTTTCTCGCCCCTCTTATCTGCAAATTTACATTCCTCGTGCTATGACAATGTTGTTGTGGAGTTCAGTAGTGCTTTGAATAGATTTTTAGAATAGAATAGTCTAATAGAAATGAGAATGCCTCAAAGTTGGGCGGCTCCGTCAAACTCTCGATTTCAATGTGGTGCTCAATTAGTGTCCTTTTCTCGCTAAAATGAATCGATTAACGCTTAATTATTTTATTATGAAATTTGACAATTCTCTGACATATTTTACATTCGATAAAGTGTTTGGATGCCAAGGCAATTGAACGGCAATTCCAACTCCCACGGATCATTTTACGTATACCGATGATTATTGAAAGTAGCTCTTTAATATTTTGCACATTTGTGCAAAATAATCCAAGTCGGCTATGCATTTTTACTGTATTTCTTTCTACACGTGCAATCTAGATTACAACCATTTGAGCTGTCATTATCAGTAGCTTTAAAATTATCTTTTAACGAAAAGAAATCCAAGTGATATCTATAATATAATGAATATTATTTTATTATTATAAGTGATAGCACCCACACCTACATATTAGAAAAATATATTTTTCATTTTGATAATATTAAGTTTACATGTTAAGTTTACATGATATATATATATTATTATACACAGATCATATATA
>JAPYYT010000480.1:0-48934 GCA_030522565.1 Ceratosolen corneri
GGGGTGGGGGGCCGTGCTGCATTTCTCCTTTGATCAATCGGCGAGTTTTGGTGATTTGTCGGCGGCTCTCGACCCTCCTCGGCGTTTCTCGGGGCCCACCATTGCCTCGGCGATTGGGTTTTGGTTAAAGGGGCGGCGGGGCGGCGGGAGGACGAGGTTGAGAAGCAATGACGACGAAAGTTTGCCAACCGATGGTTTTGCGCCTCCCCAGTGGAATTTATCGACATTCTGTCGTGGCTCGCCGGGGATGCGACAAGGGTTTGCTATTCCACGATGGTTATATGACAGGGGAGGTGAGATTTTTATGCTCAAAGTTTTTGGGTTGACGTTCAAGTGTCCAATCGAGGGATCAATGAATGATTCGCGCGATGAACTTGTAAGGTGGGACGACGATTGGCATTGGCGATTAAAAAGTCATCGACGAGATTCAACGAGTATTTCAATGTCAGTTTCTGTGGGAATTCAAAGGGATTATTAGGCAGGCCGAGTCGGTTGCAATTCTATTGTTGAAATCACTGGTGATTCATATAATGATGCATATTGAAATAATTTTAACTTTTGAACGAGTGTGAGATTGCTTACAGCATATTCTGCGTTAGAAAATTCAATTTTTTGGTAAGTAAATTTGCTCCAATTAATGAATTGTTAATTCCTTTGATTTAATGTAAGCCATAGCCAAGTTATATCCAAACTCTACTTATCAAATATTTACTCGTTCAATTGATCAACGTTTCGGTCGTTTATGTAACATCAAAGCTGACCAAGTGCCAGCGATTCTTCAATATTTAAAAGACGATTCACCGCGAAGGCAGCTGACGTGATTTTTCTTTTTTAATTCAACTGAAATCCCTGCACGTAGTTATTGAAAATCATGTACAACTGAGATATTGAAAGCCTCAGAGTTATCCATCAGAGTTATAGTTATATGGCTTACATATTTTCTTCATTTTTATTTCAAATTGTTACGCTTGAAATGCTTGAAATGTAAGTATTTCAATATCCAAAACTCTGTCACGATGCTTCAGCTCGCACGAGAATAACAATTCAATATTACAAAAAAAAATATTAATAATAAAGCACAGTCCAATTTCAAAGAGCACGATAACAAAACATTTTTTTTTTTTTTGTATTTTTGCACATCATTATTCGCTCATCATTGTTTCTCTTCTTCTTCTTCTTCTTTCTCTTTTATCTTTTATTTTTTTGCAAATAATAATATCAGGATTAAAGTATCCGGGCGTCGGGCATAAAAGCGTATTTCTCGATATCGCGGGGGCCGATCAATAATAACAAAAAGACCCTTGGCATCGATATTCGATATCAAATGCTTACGCACATTGTGTTTTTGGGCCGTAGAAGGTATTTGCGTAAAAGTAAAAGAGAGAGAATATGCGTGACTAAACGACCTCGTCAATGGCTCAAACGCTAACGGGGAATTTTATGGCCCCGAGAGCTGCATCGCTCAGCAATGAATTCGTGAACCGATCGCGCACTGTTTTACGAGGCTGAAATGCTCTCCTCGGCTTCCCCAACACAACATACACAGCCCCGATATAACACTACAAGCAAGCCTGTGTTCCCCTGTAACTGCCACCACCACCACCACCACCACCACCACCACCACCACTACCACCACCGCCACTTTTTAGAGCTGTACAATCAAGTGCTTGTTTTAGCGTGTTTACGCATCTGCGCGCGACCGTGTGCAAGTGTGCGCGCAAAAGTGCTACTGTGCATATTTACCGGCTGGGAGGTGTGTGTGTGTGGCTCATCCTTAAAGATTCGGGAGACTAGTACGCCCGGGCGAACGAATGAAATTACGAAGCTGGCGATTGGTCGCCTGCAAAGCGTCTCCACGTGGACGGAAGTGTCCTTGAAGCGAATTTAATTGTTCCCTTGTCGAAAAGCACTCGTAATGAAGGATACGCTTTAACATATCGGCCCGATTAATATTAAATAACTAGGGAGCTCCGTAGGCTCGATGGCTAGCATTAAGTGCTCTGATGCATTTCGCGGAAGAGTCGAGGGCAATCCACGGCCCGCTATCTTACAATCAAATCGCATTCTCGTTGCAAATTTACTCGGTATATCCACTTCACGAGCAGCGGCAGCTCGTCAGCAAGCCTCAGCGATATCTAATGGCCGCCATGAATAACTCCGATTACAATCTCCGCCGGAATAATCGAGAAAATAATTGCTTTTTACAACAGCGTAAGCCTATCCCTCCCCCCTCCCCCTCCCCGTCGACCGTGATATATAAAGTGTGGCGGCCACCTTTTATTTCCCTCCTTAAAACTGCGAGCCTCGGTGGCGCTCGGCCGGGGGGCTCCGCGCACGCGCACAGTGCCGGGTTGCCCAGTCAAAGTGCGCCCTCGGATATTCCTGAGAGCCAGGGTGGTGCGTATCGCGTGCAGTGGGGCTCGTTTAAAAGCCACTTGACCGACTGCACTGACTGCGAGTCGTTGGAGGTGCGCAGCGATCCCGGTTATTCGTCGGCACTCTCGACAAGATGTCGATGTTTGTTGTATGAACTTTAGTAGGCGAAGGACGAGAGACGCTCGATGGCCGCTTGGGACTTTCTTTTATCTAATGCGCGGCTTTTAAAAGCCAGGGGCCCATCGCTCTGCGTGTCAGCGTTGCCGTGACGGTGGTAAGGATAAGGATTACTAGATAAAGGCAGCTTAGATCGTCCTTGATCGGCATTGCCATAGTTGCGCTCCTCAAATTTTCTCCTCCACGGATCGCGCCCCTTGGGCATTATCTTTGCCAAGCGTAATGATTTTGTTTTATAGCGCAAGATAAGTCGATGCACTCGTCGTTGACTGACTGATTTTCTTTTCTTTATCGCGTTTCTCGATCGACAGATATACGACGAGTTTCGACGAGGCTCTTTAATTGGAGTTTAACATTATCTTTCAGTCCCTGCACCTCCTTACTTCCTATAATAACGATAATTATCATTATTATTCTTAAGGTGAATATTAAATAACGAGAGGAAATCTCGCGCGGAATTAGGATCATTAGCGGCGGTGCAATAGTATTATGAAAAAAAATATTTGGCGCTACATGCTTGGGCAGAGGAGAGAAAACAAAGGAAATCCGGAGGCTAAAAGTGCCGTGTTACAGCTACGAATATGATATTTTCTTCAATTAACGATGGTAATTAAATGTATAATTATTTTCAGAGCTGATAATGAACTTATCTCGAGTGAATTACTTTTGACTGTTGAATCTGCTACTTGAGATATGTCGCTCCTATTACCATTTTTTTTCTCTCCCTTTCGAATTAACGCGCCAAAAGACTTGGATGTGCGTGTATATTCATACTCGAGTTTATTGTACATAAACATTAATTATTATTTCCCTCCCCTTGTCAACTAAGCAAGATCGAGCACGCACTCTCAGTCTTGCTGCTTATTTGGAGCAAGAAACAAAAAAAACAAAAAAAAATAAGCAACAAAAAAGAGAGAAAAAATCACCCATACTCGTTTTCAAAGTAATGGAGAGAAAAAAAA
This sequence comes from Ceratosolen corneri, assembly GCA_030522565.1. Lineage (NCBI taxonomy): Eukaryota > Metazoa > Arthropoda > Insecta > Hymenoptera > Agaonidae > Ceratosolen > Ceratosolen corneri. The sequence continues at coordinate 3,516 of JAPYYT010000480.1, forward strand.
GAGAGTCGAGGAAAGGAGTCAAGCAGGCTCTCAATTAATAACGTCACGGTAATTCCCAAGGAAATTAGTCTAGAATTCGTAATACACTCTCGCTCGCTCGTACTGTAAGTGCACTTAAATTGCCGCGGCCAGGACAGGCGAAATCACGACGCCATGGCCACCTACATTTTGCGGAACTCGGTGCGCGTCGACGTAACGACTCTAAAAGAGCCATCCCCCCCCTCGAACAAGAAGAGGAAAATAAGGGTGGGGGTGGGGGGCGCGAGGAGAGGCGAAGAGCGGAGAAAAGAAACGATAATCGCGCGTATTCTGGTCCCTCCGCTCCCTCCTTGTTTCTCCCCCGTCCGCCCGCTTCTCGTCTTCATCCCCCTCCACCTCCTCCACCGCCGCGCTCGATTTGCAGAAAAAAAGGCAGAGAGCTGGAAGTAGATCGACGATTACTTCCGCGAGACTTGCTGCAATAAGAGCATTCTTTCAATTTACGGAATGTAATACCGCCTTTAAGTATTCGCGAGACGCTGCTCTGCGAAGAGAGATGGGACTCTCCCTCTCTCTCTCTCTCTCTCTCTCTCCCGTGCTCGTTCCTTGCTCTCGCGAAATCTCATTCTTTCAAGATGCATTCTCGTCCACGTTTCTTTATGCTCACGCGCGAACACTCAATGAATATATATCCGAATGAAATCCGGAGGTACCTTTGCCCCGACAGGGTATTATCGTTTCAATGAGAAACGCGGCCGCGAGGAGGAGCTCCCTCTTGGAAATTCAGATCGCGAGTAGCGCGCCCATGCCGGGATGCTCTTTTCTTTTCCCGGCGAGAAGAAAAAGGGGGGAATTGTGATGAAGATGGGCGACGGATTTAGCCGGGGACTTGCGCTATAAGGATTTTATTTCCAGGGCGGCCTCCTCGGGTCTCCCGAGTCTTGCGCGAGGACTCGCACAAAAGCGAGCCGCCCGTAATTTTACGATGAATAGTTGTTACTTTAGGAATTTTCAGCGTCATTTCTTCCTAAATTGAGGTGCACGCTTTCTCGCCGAATTTCGCACCAAGTGCTTCGGGGGGAAAGTGCTTGCGCGGGATGGAATAGCCCGAGCTTTGGCGGAAAATTGTCGATGACTCGGGTCATTTTATGTTTAAAAGATCGGGGCTTTAAGCGTTCCTTCAAGGATTCGAGATATTTATTGTACCCCTGGCGTTGACACTTATTCAAATTCACGCGCCAAGCTTGTTATTTGCCATTGGCTCTCACAGTCACTTCATTTTTATGCGATTGACCGCAAGACTTGTCATCAACATCGTCATCGTCATCATCGTCGTCATTGCTATTATTTTTGATAAATCCATATCATTCATCCAAGCTTATATGGTCATTTTATATGGGATTGAAATAAATTGGCGAGAAATCAAAGACAAATTACGAAAAGTCATTTTAGATAGATTGTTGGATACTTTTGTATTTATTATACGATACTAATTTCAATTTACCAACATATTAATTATCAATGGGAAATTGTTTATTCACCGGTAACGTGGAGACAATCTATACACGTTATAATATTTCTAAATCAATAACGAACAGGCATACTAATATTTGATGAACTTGTGAATAATTTGAAAAAAATTTTCGATAATAACCGCTTGCTGCTTTATAGAATATTCTTGAATTATAGGAAAATGTATGAAATATTTCTCCGCTTTATATTTACATACGAGAGTTTTTGACTATCAAATATTTCATAAAGAAAAAAGGAACTTGACGAGGATCCCGTAGACGTAAAAATGAAATGAAAAAGTCTATTTAAAGAAATAAGAAAGCCGTAATTCTATTAGTTAATGAGCATTAATTTGATGCTTAAGCATGATTGTGATGCAAAGTATTATTCCCAAGGATTGCATTAGTATATTGTAAACTTTGAGGCGCCGATTTTCATTATTCACCTACTTTATCAATGCATTTGAAGAGTGATTTATAAAAGTATAGTTGGTAATTCTGTTTAAAGGTGAAGGTAATAAATGTACTTTGTACAACAGTAACATTACGTTAGTTATATTAGCAATTGATTTTCTAACGGAATTACCAATAACTCAAGCAGAAGAACATAATTTTCCCTTCGGATAGATTTTCCCAGCCTCATTACAAGTCTCTGACACATCCAGCTTCTCAGGCCACAATGATTTTGATAAACTATTTGCGGAAAAGGACCATAAATCCGACAGTTACCTTTCATGTTTTTTTTTTACATATTACTGCCGCGTGCAATTCCAGAAATGTCATCTTTTAAATCATAGTTCAATTCCCTCTACTGTTTACATAGTCTTGAATTTAAATAATAAAATATATAATTCATGCTTTTACTTTTTCAAAAATTCAAAATTTCCAATTCGATATTTCAAACTTATACATCTCAACGAATCTCTGAATAAAATATTCCCAACGTCGTGCAATAAGTATGAAATTAAATTCATTTCTCATTAATAAAAGTGATTTGCTTGTGTGTTAAAAGAAAGAGACGAGAAAAAAAAAGAGGAAGAAGACGAAGACGAAGAAAGAAGGAAAATGGTGAAGTGGTACCCCCCGTGCTCTATAAATTCATCGTCTTCCCTTTTCTCATGTAGAGTTCGATTCGGTAGTTTTCCTTGCTGGTTGCATAAATTGATAAATGCCCTGTTTGCAGTTCAAAAAGGCGTAAAAATATTATCGCATCTACCACGTCACGAGTTGTGCGCCATTTATACATTACGGTCCTTTGCATTCAACTCGTTGTTTTCTGCGTTGTTACCGATTATAAGTACAAATTAAGTCAGGCCTCGTCTAAATATGCCATAATGCTAGCAGCCAACATTTAATATACCAATATAAACACTAAAAACGAAACACACACACATATATATATTGGACCGTGGGTTAGCCTCGTTCCTCTCCGCATTTAATATTCAATGGATAATCTCAATTTGTTTTGATAACTGGGAAGGCAGTGTAGGAGGCTGGTATTATGGTTAAGCGAATAGTTAGATAATAAGGTAAGCACGTGGAATATTCGTAGTTTCTTTGTAATAGGTGCGGTCGGAGAAGTTGCGAGTGATCTGGATGTATGTGTACTTGATAAAATAACAATTTCAGGAAATTAGATGTTGGAGGAGAGACAAATCGCTTGCGGTAACGGTGTTTTCCTTTATGAAGAAGTAAATCAATATAGCGTTGATATGAACTTTTTGACAAACATGATGGAGGCGCGGGAAGGACGACGATAGTCATGAATGATAGATCGTCATTTATTATTATTGTAGATGTTTAATGTTAAGTTGGTTTATAAAATTTTCGCCATCCCATTTGGTCAGATCAGATGTATATTTAACGCACTAACCATTGCAGCTACAGTTTACAATTATAATAATTCTTCAGTTATAAATAGTATGAAAATCTAATTAGCAATAAATAGTACTAGCGAGCGAGGATAATGTAATGCATAAATCTAATAAGATAAAACTTCGAATGGTTATGTAAAAGATTAATCGTCGGTTTCAATTCTCCATTGAATTTCCGTAATTCTTTAATTTGAATATTAATCGAAATAATCCAAATAATAATGATAATAAGCCAACAATACTAAAAAAAAAAATATCTAACGAAAACAAAAACAAACAAAACTAGAAAATGGAAGTTCAGAGTGGGCAAAGGTAAATAAATGTAATAACATACAATAAATGTAAATAAGATCGAAATATTACATACAGCATTTAAATAAGTGCAACATAAAATAGTAATAACGAGAATGTATAATTAGATTATTATTGTCATAGAATGAAATATCTGGAAATACTCTGCGAATAAATCAGTTGAATATTATCTCTAAAATAATACGGTTTCTTCAAAATTGAGAAGTTTTTTTTTGTTTTTTATCATTTTCATTGCAACAACTTCCGAGGGCAAAATCTGGACAAAAATCGAAGGTCGTTCAGATTATTATACACGAAAAGTATGATTGAAGATCGGTAATTTTAAAAATATGAGATTCTTTTCAAGCTACGCATGTTACCATATGCAACGGAGGCATTGGATTATGTTTCCGAAACTAAAATGTATCATCGTGGAGCGAATTGCAAAAATATTGCAATTGGGTTTTAAAAATGCTTATTTGGGCGTAGAGTGTAAATAGCCAATAATTTATCAGTTTCTCCGATTCATCCCAACGGATAATGTATAAGAATAAGTCTGAGTGACATTTATTAATTACTAGAATATACAGGTGATGTGGATTTCGTGAATAACAGTGGCGAAATTGTCCTCGAGAAATGTGGAAATTTTATTAAAATCAGGCAGATAAATGAGATTAAAAGTCAGGAGATGATAATACTTCAAAATATTTGATTTACGATGATAAAGGATTGGATTATGCAAATGATCGGTTGATAGATTTTATAATAAGATCTTGTGGAGAAGTAGGATGAGTTTATCTATTTGCAAATAACAATATTAAGTCGCACGACAATACAATTTAACAAATTATTGCGGTTAAAAGGACGCGTTCTTACTCTCATTAGCAATCATTAAAGTTTTCGTCCTTTAAAGATTAGTTGGAAGTTTATTCCAAAGGGTTAAATGTAAAAGTACGGAAATGAAATAATGAACTTGACAAGTGCTTTTATTACACTATTATTGCTCAAAGGCTATCAATAATCAAATGATGAATCTTTCCAGCCATATAAGCAGTCTACGTATAAAAATCTTTCAAAAAATGCTTATCCTCGGAGCTAGAGAAGATCTACGAATTATAAGACGTCGAGAAAAGTGCTTATTTTCGCGAATAATAGCTAAACTTAATTTACATGTGTATTCGGTCGACATAAATAATTCTTACGTAATTATTTGAAACTATTTGTCCTTGTGTAATTTAATGTTATAAAGGGGCGGGTATCGAGTGGGAAGCCACAAATGGCAATAAATAATGCAAATGATGTTAAGTGCGAAAAGACATTAGCAAATTGGAAGAAATAAAGAGCAAGTGACTCCGGCTGAGCTCTTGAAAGGATCCAAATATTTTCCCGATGATGCTCTGGCATTCGTGAGGGAAGTCAAATTGTACATCTCGGGAATATAGTTAAAAATGGCATGGCGAGTCTATTCATTTGGAATATAACGCAGTAAATAAGTCTCGGCGAGTAGTAAGCTCGACGTGGGATATTTGAGCGTAAAAATCGCTGGCGTTAAATTTTGACGATCGCATCAACATTCGTTCCACTATTTCAACTTCGTAAAATCCCAATTTTTCTCCGCGCCCGTTAAATATTTCACGCCCCAGATATCATTGGCATTCCCATTGGAAGCAAAACTCCCGACTTTATTCGTAGAAAGGGCTATTTATCCCTGCCCACCGACTCCCTCCCTCTCTCTCTCTTTACTCGAGTTTAATTATCGGTGCGCGTCCATTATGCCGGTGTGCGCGCCGCCCGAGCACAATGACGCACTCGCGCCATAATTAATAATTCGGCTGACGCCAACGCTGCCACTCCCGGCGCCGATTTGTCGGGGAGGCGCATGCGCCGGGGCACACGCCCGGGCCGGTTTAACGAGCGGGACGGGGCGCTCGGGGCCAGATATTAAACGACGACGATAATTGAATCGGTAAGGTTCGGAGGTGATCGGTTCGGGGCGCGAGCTATGCTCGATCGGGCCGGAAGTTTTTCGAAGAGCAGTTTCTCGCTTAACCGCAGCCGCGCGAATTTCAAATCTGCACCCAATGACTTTGTTATTTAATTGCAATCTCTTATAGGCGGGCGCAATGCTCGCGGCGGAGGCGCATAACCGAGTTAAGAGTGATGCGTAGTGAGAGCCACGGACAGTAGATGAGAAGGTTATTGCCGTTGTGACTAGCGGTTATTGCCGGCTGTTGTTTTCGCAGCGCCGGCCAGAATTTGATAGTGGGAAAATGGGTCAAAGTGAAATGTAGGAGCGGGAATTGTAGCGGGGGATTCCTCATTTTGTAATAAATTGAATTATCAAGTTATTCCGCAGTTTTTCGCGCGCTCTATTGGTACCTGCATAATGCCGTTGGTCTATACGGGCACACCTGCCTCTATAAATATCGAAGGTTTAACATATTTTCGGTAAGACGGCTTTGCTCCCTCAGACAGAGAGAGAGAGAGAGTGTCGGTAGAAAAATGCACTCGGTATTAAGGTATTTAGAAAGCTGAAGGAATAATTGGTAATCCATAATTGACGATTGGCAATCCCTGTTTATGCGTCTGTTGCGAGCGATTCTTTTTATAATTACACGTGCGGGCGATTTGAAAAGTTTTTCTTACGATAATTAAGCACTTTAATTGAGCATTAAGAATGCGCAGATAAAGTGTTGAATATTTATTGGGAGTGGCAAGCTTAGCCTGTGGTGATTCAACTTATTAATTAACAGTCGCTCTATTCGGATTCTCTTATTATACGAAGTTTTATTGTTCGACGCGCGCTTAAACTAATTTTATTTGAAATTAATAGATTTCGTAGGCAATAAAAGTATTCATTTACATGCTATTTGCGAGTAGTGCATTCAATTAGTATTGTACAACATGCTCGTGGAAATTGAATTACAAAGCGTCCGCATAGAAAATATTGGCGTTTCTCGTTTCACTGGCACTAATTAGTATGCATTAGAATCTCATAGGGATATTGTCGTATGCAGTCGACCTAAAATTAATGTCAACTGAAATGATTATTTTAATTGGGGCTGAAAGGAAATTTTTAATCTTTTGATTTTCACCCTCGTAATTGGCCCATTTCTTCATTGTAAAAGTAGCTTTCTCATTCGTCTATTATTTCCCCATTTAATTTACAAGTAAACACAGAGTCGATCAATTTTATTCCCCTTTCTTTTTCTTTTACTTAAAATTCGCTCTTTACAGGCCGAACGATTTTAAATCTTTGAAATTTCTTTGAGAACCAATACTTTTATTCAATGCATTTTTAATATTCCGCGAACGTGCAGAATAATAAACGTTCCATCTCAAGTATTGGCAATAATAATCGCATTATTATTTACATTAACAATTATATATAACAAAATTTTATCTATACAAATTCTTTGAAAAGGAATGCCCATTGATTCTCTAACTCTTCGCATCTTCGTTCTTTCTAATCCTTCGACTCTTCTGCCGCTTAATCATTTGAAATTGAGTCAATTATTCGAAAAAATTTATACCTCAGTTCTCTTTTCCAATTACAAAAGTATACTCAACTCAAAATCAATAGTGCCAGCTCCATGTAACTAGAAATGGCATTGAAATTATTATCAACAATAAATCTGTGGAATCGAACTTTATAAATTGACTTTGTCTCAGCATCGAAAACTCGAAAACAAATGTGTTCTTCTTCTTCTTCTTTCTTTTTATAATTTAGAGCATCAAACGATCAAAAATTTTCAAGTTCATTTTATGGAGAAAAACATACGACCGCGAGATCTTGTAATACACACACGCGTGTGTGCGTGCGTGAAAATTATTTTTCAAATTACCTTTTAAACAAGGAAACATGCCCGATCGGCCCTCGCAACAAAGCCTATTATTTGTAATCCTAGAAAGACAAGAAGATGAATTATTTTGAGAAGGCGATGCCGAGGCGGGGGCGGCAGTTGTACTCTCGACTGATAATTTCAAAGCGTCGCCTCGAATGAGCTCACACTCGTGCAATTAATGTCTCGCGCAACAAGCGCAACAGCTATTGAAGCCTTGATAAACAATGCCTCGCGTTTGGTCTATTGTAGCCTGATTCGCAAAACAAAATATAACCTGCAAGTTATGAGCAAATTTATTTTATCCCTCTAATTGCGTATGCCCTCCTCATCCCCCAACTCCTTCCTAGTCAGCCACGTATTTTTCGTTACGCATTGCCATGTATTGAGTTTGCCACGTGAACAATCTCGTTCGCGCAATTACCAGCCTCAGCATACTATATTTTCGATGAACATTAAGAAACATTATACAAATTGTGCAATAATTCATAATAATCCTAGAAGATAAACTCTTTTTTTTACAAGAGTCTTTAATTCCTTTTTATCAGCGCTTTCCGTACGAGCGAGAAACTTAACAATTTAAATGCCCTTTACCATAGGCCGGCGACGCCCGCGCACACGCACGCACGACACACTAACACTCGCACGTGGCCAGTCAGTAAAATTAACCAATTGGAAATTGGCGTTATTCTACGCATCGCTGGTCTTTCGATATTTGTCGTGGCAAACAGTTTCGGCGCATAATACATTTGGCCATTTATTGCGGAGGAATGTGGAAAATTGTGATTCCTAAAGCTACAAATTTACTTACTAATTTCACCCAACTGCATACGAGTAATATATAAAGCATTTCTTGCCTGCAAAGCCTGCAAATTGAATATGCAATGTGTCTATTATATGATAAGTTCATTGACTCGGGCGTCCTATATACGAAGCTTTAGTTTGGCCGTCGCAGATGCCAATCGATGGCTTGGATTTTTTCTCGAAAAAAGGCTTGATTTATCGACACTTCAATATATCCCCACTAATGCGAGAGATCTTTTATATTCTTATCAATAAGGTTATAACGAAGCGGCAAGCAATTATAAGAACTTGGTGTCCGAGCACATGAAAGGATCGAATAGCTTGGGGGAGATGCGGGATGCCACTTGAATATTATGTTAAAGGAGATTTTTCGGCAAAACTATTCTACAGCGTATCATCTTGTTCGTGAGTTCGAGCCTTTTCAATGCCGTTCACCAAGTAATAACAATGTTTTGACAATTTCTCTCCGCCGTATCTCTAATTAATTGTATCTCGCGAACTTATTGGATCCTCGTCAAGGTTATCCGAGCCACGGCTTCCCTCGAGAACCCCGGAGAATATGAAGATGCGTTGCCTAGAGGAGCAATCCTATACCTTCTGAGCCCATTGCCCGGATTATTACATGCAATCCCTCTACTTGCTACTTGTTACACCGGCTTTAATTTTATCGCAATTTAGCGCTGAACTCGGCTAGTCCCCATTGAAATAAGTTTCTCGGCCTTGTTCCCATGCTTTCATTACCTGAAATTGCAAATATATGAAATTCGTGAGGGAGGCAACACGTACTCGTATCCCCTTAAAATCGATTCGATTCCTATTAAACATCCGTAGTGGTATTGCACTCTTCGTATCGCGTGCATTTAAATATTCGGAAAGTACTCTTGGCGCGTAAAATAATTTCCCTTTTTTTGCTTTGCTTTTGAACATTACGATTGCATTGTCTTAAATAGTGCCGAATGCACAGTATTGTTGTTGTGTGTCTTGGCGATAAATTCACTAGAGCCTAATCAATATTGCAATACTTTTCACTGCCAGCAGATGATATTAGTCGATTTCACCATTCGGGCGCACATTGTTCCGAGTCGCAGCCGAAATTTCCACGCAATTCTTTCATCGCCCCCCCCCTCCACTTCGCAACGCCACTCACCGTACACTCGCAATTTCTCACTATCTGGGCTTTGTTCTCCCGTACGTGTCTGTGTGCGCCAAGTTCACGAGTGCCGCGGAACGTTTCTAGTGTTGCTGCAGTGTTACATCGCTGCGTAATACCATTAGGGCCAACTAAATAACCTCGTTGCCGATGTTTCCGTGATTGCGCGAGGAGTTTCAGCCTACGTATACTCGGGAGAAGGGAGAGACTTCTTTCCCCGCTATACTCTTCGCATTACTAGCAGCGATCTTTCCTTTTCCGCAAACATGCTTTCCTTCCCCTCCCACGGCCCTTATCTTGCCTTCCTACCTCCGTTTTATTTCATTGCAAGAAAGAGCAATGGCCATGTAATTAGCTGCCGGATAGAGATCCCTGCATTTAGATATGCTCGAGGTGTTGCCTCCTGCGTGCTCCGATTGAATCTAACAGCATTCGAAACTAATAATTGGAGAATAATTGCAAGCCCAATGAGAATAGTGGGTAAGGTAAAGGAAAGAGGGAGTTTGGACTTTTTGTATGATATGATGTATGGCTGAGCTTAATAATGTTTAATGCTAGCGGCAGGGACATTTGCAATAGTGCACCGAAACTTTTCATATTTATTGCGGTAAATATTTTCAGAGTGACGCTCCATTTTCGACACCCACCACGCACAAGCAACTTCAGCTAATAAAAGTGTCTTTTCAGTTTGGAAGTTATATTCTCTTGGACTGCAAGTAGACGAAAAAGCGCACCAAAATAGCGGAGCATTTTACGAGACGGTAATACTAGAAAAAGATTTAGGTCACTGATGCATCTTTTTCGTTGCGACTCTTCGAAGACTGTTTAAGCGAATCAACAATGTTTCCTTTGGTATTAAGAGCCCCGCTCCTTCTTAATCCTCTTACCGTTAATTCGACCTATTCTGCTGGATTGGCAAAAATTGGATAACTTTTCGAAATTATAAAATTAACGGAATTTAAGGAGCTTTGGGTGTGTATTAGTGGCGCTAAAAGGAATTTTGCCAAATAAAAGTGACGGCTTTCTGACAAAGAAAAGTTTCAAGATCAATTTCGTCAAGTGGCCTTCAAATAAACTTTAGGCTCGGTAAAAAGATTGATCAACAACTGTTTCAAAGTCCCAGGTATATACGAGCTCGCAATTGATCATGCTAATCAATTTCAATACGATATACCAATACTAATAACGAATAAAATGGCGTGTGCGCGTGCGCGCGATAAAGAATTCTCTGCTAGTCGTCGAGCAAAATATTTCCTGCATTCGTAAAAATATGAATATTTTGCAATAATATAATGGTATTATTTTGCAATAATATTACTTTTAAAAAAAATGCAAGAAATGTTTCGCCCGACGACTAGCAGAGAATTCTTTATTTTACATCAAAATGCTGCGAGTGTCCTTATCACGGTGATGAAATGCTCCTTGAAAATTAGAGAGAAGAGGAAAAATCAATATGTATTTTACGTATTGGATATTTTATAACGGCGCGCTGGCAGTAACTTTTTCGAGATTAGGAAATATTTATCGGAACGTTACATCGACAAGAAAGAGGAGCCCGAGCACTGGCAGATCCTGTTAAAGAAGATTAATAAGAGAGAGAGCGATAGCCGATCGTTGTATTTTACTTTGGAACCGCTGCCTCTCTTCTTTCCTTTGTGTATACATGAAGATGTGGGAGATTTATTGACAGTGAGAAAAGAAGTAGAGAGAGAGAGAGAGAATGAGAGAGATAGCGAGGAATGAGGCTTTAAAGCTTTTCTGTGAGCTGCGCAAGCAAGAGCTCCTCCGTTGCTTAAATTTTGATGAATTTTCAATTTTTTCGTCCGCGTCATTAATTTTTCTTCCTCGCGAGGCGCTTGAAATTTTCTTAATGAATCTCATGCGCGCCTGGCTGTTTTTCTTTTCTTTTTCTTTCCAGGCTTGTGCGTACCGCCTTTTTTATTGTAAATGGAAATTTTCCACTTTCCTTAACTGTATTTTTTTATCCAACTTGATTAATGTGATTATTTTATAATTTATCAAATCAAATGTATATCTCCAATACGTAGGGTTTAATTAATGATATATTGCAAGTTTTCAATCTACTTTCCTCTTTACTTATGTCAGTTTATTACATATTTTCTCATATTTGCAGTCAAGTTTCATCTCAAATTACATGTCGAATTTCGTGTCAATTATGAAAATTTCACGATTTGAAAATTATGTGCACGCACGAAGAGTATATTTATTTAAATAAGACAGTCTTGAATGAGTAAATTTATTGCCAATTAAAAGAATCCATAACTTACATGTAAATTAATGTGCGATCCAGTTAGGTGTCAAAGCCTATATTAATCAATTATTTTTAGGCGAATCATTGCATGTAAATCAATAAAATGTACAAAAATTGAATTGGAAGTTCAACGTGCATATTTGTGCAAATCTTTGTACGTGTATTTGTTATTGTTGTCTGAGTTTGAAATAATGGGCAAAGTGGAGAAATCATATTAGCTGTTAAATGTATTGTAAAATAAGTACGCACACATATGTGAATTACTCTGTAAAAAATATAAAGGGATAATTAATTTTACTTAAGTGGCCGATGAATTTCTGCCACACAACAGTACGAAATCAGAGTCGCTCGGTGTTGGGAATTTCGACGCTTTATAATTATTGTAATACAGAACAACTAAGATAATGTGTGTGTGTGTGTGTGTGTGTAGATGTTCATTATCTGTTGCATAAACAGGAAAAGAGATTGAAAAAAATATAATACTCCAGCATCGTGGTTGCATAAAATAAATGTTTGTGTAAACATTTAGCATACAAAGGGAGGTTCTATTATTAAAAAGGTATTGTTGTTTTTTCTGTTAATTGACTTCTATGACCTCAAATTACGGTGTATAATAGTTCAAGTTTATTCTTGTTCGTTTGGTAAAATAAATGTTTCGTTTGTTTACTAACGAACTTAAAAATGCTGCCAATTGAAATTTGATCTAAATTGTAATTTATATCAAACTATATTAAATATATGTATATATATATTTTTTTAATTATGTTAATGTTGAATTCCTAAGAATGAGGTTTCTATCGTATACGTAAACCATAATAAATTAGAGTAGAATTACAGTTTGTTAGATTAGGCATTCAACACTAACTATTTTGGTAAGGAATCTTAGTTTAATTAGGAGTACTACTTTAGTATTAAGAATGCATTTATTTCGTTATCTGTGCAAGTGCGTTACGGATAATTGCCACGTAAAAAAATTTGTAAAAACATTACGTGAGTAGCAATAATAAATACGTTCTTAATGTGCAATTAGTTACGTTGGTACTTTTTAAAACTCTTTTTGTGCTTATAAATATGCCGAAACCTCGAACGATTCGATTTGCAATACAAAGTCTTATTTTCATTAATATTTCGAATTGTTGGAGATAAAAATTTACCGTAATAAATCTTCGGGAATCAGTTCTTATAAAGATTTGAAGTTTCACTCTTACTCGAGTACAGTTTAACTTTAAAACTTTATAGAGTATACTATACTACCTTTCTTTTCTAATAAGAATTTTCTCTGATCCCTCCCACTCATCCACTACGGACTATATTTTCGTATATCTCATTTTAACTTTTATCACCCTTTAAAAAAGCATCTTACTGATTATTACAAAGTTAATTACCACTGTCCCCAGTTACTTTAATTTTATTCATGTTTTAAACTCCAAGCAAGACAAACTTGGACTTTGGCTTCAGAAGATGCATTCATTAATTATTCATATTCTGTGTTAACTTAATTAGTACGTGTACCAAAGGCTTTGATTATTTTTTCATTTTTTTTCTTTTTTTTTTTTGTACGTTTGCAACAAGCATTTGTACTGCTATAATTTTTATTAAAAAAATTTTTTGCCAACCTTTTGTGTCGCCTGTGTTATGAATTGCGAACATTAAATACATACGCTGTTCACCTATATATTATCAGAATACGAAATTTCGAAGAAAAATAAAATGTGCGATTTAAGGGAAATCTTAGCAAAGACACAAAGCGCCATGACTTTGAATAAATAGGCAATTATCATAAGTTTTATAGAATTTTAATATCGTCTCATTAGAATAACGATGAAATATTCATTGAAAATATTCTCAATTTTGGCATTCCTTTCAAAATATTTATCTCAATTACAACTATCCGTTCAATGTCCATTAATTACTCGTATGTGACAATGTGACAACGAACTGTTGCAGAATAAACGAAAAATGGAAAATTATATCTAGAAATGAAAATAAGGGAAAAATACTACAAGCGCTAATTTCACTCGTATATTTATAATAAAATATTATTTCATAAAAGATAGGATTGAATGTTGAGTCGTGACACGGAACTTATTTATGCTTATATGACCAGCAAGTATAACAAAATTATCCAATTCCATACATAAATGAAGTTTCTGTAAAGTGCCGACTATTTTTTACTAACCGACCGAGAAACAGTGTCCATAAAAAAGAAAAGTCATGAGCTGCGCAACTACTCGTGGAAACTTCTGTTCTCCAGATATCAATTCTCCAAGACGCCGTAAGGGAAACGAAAAAAACAAGAAAAAAAACAAAAAAAAAAGAAAATGGAGAGAGAGAAAAGAAAGAGGAGGGAAAGTGGAGAAAAGCACAGGTAGCATGAGTGGTAATTAGTCCTTCCAACCTTTCCTTACCTCTCTTATACTTTCTTAAGAGGAAGAAGGCAAAGGAGCGAGGGAGAAGTAGTAGTAAAAGCGACTTTATCGAGACTATTTATGTTCTGGCTTAAGATCCTGATATCGCTTTTCATTATTCTCGAAGTAATTTCGCTTTAAGGAGAATTGCACTAATATTTATAAATATTTAAAAGATGCTTATCGCTACATTTCATAATTTCTTCCAAATCTGCTGGCTTTTTATGTACACATATGCATTGTTTGTCGACTTGGGAGATGTTTGCTGTGTGACGGGTGCGTTCGAAATTGTTTGTCAAACAGGCGATTTTATCAAATAATTAAGTGTCGGGATAGTAGAATATGGTTTGTGCGTATCGAGTTGATAAATCATTTTGATAATCATCAATTTTGATAATTAGCAAATTCAATTACTACACGGTAATATAAAGGAATATCCGTTTTGTGATCGGCACTCTTGAGAATTCTGTATTTCTTGTATTTTCAATGATGTAACGATGATTAATATGAATTTATAATTTGAAGCATTAATTTGACATATTATGATAGCATAATTATGTATTTACGATTTTATTTATGATTTTGAATAACATTTAAATACAAAAAATGATACTTTGACAAATGAAATCGGACATATTTCGTTCATGTTTCTATGCATATATATATATGCGTGTGTGTGTGTGTGTGTGTATAATGCGTTTACAGTACCGATTTAAACATTTAGTACTGCACTGCTCTATGCAACTTTGTAAAAAGCTACTTATTTATGATTTACAGGCACCATTTTATGACAAACTTACGTGTGAAATGAGCATATCTGTATATTATAAACGCAACTAAGTATCTGCGAACCGTGTAGTTTAATGTCAGTCTGCATCCCCCCCACCCCCAAATGTGCACGCGCGCGCGCGCGCGTTTGCGTATACACGCATATTGTGCGTCGCTACACGGGTTTACATTACGTAGACGTACATTTATAAATTTAATATATACTGATGTAAGACTGAGTAGGGAAGCTATTAATATTAAGAAATTCGTTAAAACCATTTAATATACTGCAATCCTCGTAATATGAAAGTATTAATGCTCTCAATACAAGTGGAGCAATTAAGTTAACGTTGCTATGTACTTTTATTGAAATATACTCAATTTAAATAAAAAGATAAAAAAAAAAAAACACGTGCCAGGCAATAGTCGTATAAAATGTCGGTAATATATTTAAATGTGTAAAGGGAAAAAGAATTTATTATTTTTTTTTTTTCGTCTGCTAAGAACTAACGCATAATTAAAATTTCCGAGAAAAATTATAATTGTGCTACCTTTTGCTGAAAGATTTTCGGAGAATTTGACTGTGAAAGAGAATTCATTTAAAGTTCTTATAATTACATACACAAAGACATTTATAAAAAGGAGATTAAAAAGGTTGCCTTTTAAAGCTAAAACTTTTGACTCTTTATTCGGATTTAATATTTTTTAAAAAATGTCACTTCTATTTCTTATAAAGGGATTGCAATTCGATATTAAATAGTGTATTCAAGTATTTAATTTTTAAAACTTCATCATCTAAATGCGTTATTTGACTTTTTAATAATAATAATAATTTCTCTCCCATTCACGTAGAATCTAAAATTACGAATTTAAATCCAGTAATAATTACGAATGATAGTAATGATTAATTAGGGCTTTATGGAATTTTATAAATCATAAATCTATAATAGTCCAAGCCAATGCGTTTTATTATTAACATTCGTTCCTATGTATATGTGTTTATTAAAAATATTTGAGATTTAAGTGATTGCGAGCATTATAAGTATATAATCGAGTTAATTGTAATAGGACACGAAAGCCATGCTAATCGAGCCAAATATTCCTTTAACATGAAATTTATGTTGTAAGCAAAAACAGAGAAAACTTGTTCTCTCATTTAGATCCGAAAGCTTGATATTCAATTATTTAACTTTCAAGTATACTGCGTCTCAGTTAATCTTATCAGAGTTAATAACTGCAGTAATAAAATAATTAATTTAATTTTTTTTTTTTTTGTTGCAAAACTATTGGCATGTTTTAGAAAGAAATTTGGCAAGACTATTATTTAATTCGTCCTTCTCTCATTTCTCAAAAGCGAATTGTCTTATGAATAGTTACCAAGGGCGCTTTGAGAAAATTTTTGTTTAATGTAAAATATCTTCAAGATTTTTTAAGTAAATTGGAGTCTCGGCAGATGAACTTTTATGTTGCATTAATGTAAACATTATCTTGTGTCTATTCGAACATTATAAATAATTTTCAGCCAAGATATTATCAAAAGCAGGCTCTGGCAGTTTAATAAGGAACTCTACAAGTAAAATCTGCACATAAAATGTACATGACATTGAATAAAATATGCCTTTATTTTTTAAATTTCTTTATTTTGTCGTTTGGTTTATTTAAGCCCTTCGGGCCCTTAAATGGTAATGGATTATGCTGTTTATGCTGGTTCCCTTAACGAACGCTTAACATTCAGAGTCCAAACCAGTATTGCAAAGTAAATATTTCATGCAATTTGCTTTTATTAGATCACGTAAGATACGAGAACGTAAACGTACTTATGAGTTTGGATTTTTCTTTTTATTTTTTTTGTTTTTTTTTCTTGTCCCAGTAAAGACATTAAACTAAGTGTAACTGGTTGTTTATTAAATTTTCCAATTGCTATCAAAGTATTAAAGTGCTATTACGTTTGCTAGAGGCCGTGGCAACATTGCCACTAGTGGTTCAGTGTCGTGTCCGAAACTTGTTTTATCTTTTATTTTTCTTTTTTTTTTTTTAAAGCTTACCAGGTCTTCTCTCTCTCTCTTATTTACGCAGCTTTGGCTGATTGCTTGTCTCGGCTCTCGCGTGCTCGCTTCCTCTATAAACAGAGACGCTTTCAAGACATTGCCTGGCCTCCCGTGCAATTTTTGTTGTTGTTGTCTGACGGATCGGCATTGAGAGCGAGTGGTATATAAAAAACGGAGACACAAAAGAGCGATGAATGAGCGTGTGATTAAAGGGAAATTGACAAAGGAGGCGCCTACATGGGGGGGGGGGGAAGCAATTGGCTTTGAGAAAGAAAATTTCACAGGATTATTAGTAATTTGGTGGACGATAATGAGCCGATTGTTAGGTTGTTTTGACAATTTGGTCGATTATTATTATCGACGATTTCGTCTCAAAGTGTAAGGACGACGTCGAAGATGTAAATAATCAAGGACCTTTTAAAGGCACGAGACATTCGTCTCGCGTTAGAGTTATTGCACTCGAATGTGAAACCATTTTATTGCCATAACTTGGAGCAGGATTAGGTTTTTCAAAGGGACACAAATGCCAATAATAAGCTATGATATTCGCTTTATATATATATATATATCGAATTATAATTTCATTGCGTTACGGATTAGTCAGAGCTTCTTCCCCGTGAAATTCTCTATACCTCCGACTCGTAAGTATAATCATCCAACGGATGCATTAATCGCTTCTATTTATAAAAATTCGAATCTAATGAAAAAAACAGGGTGAACTCGTGGATGCAGATGTAGCGAAAGGGACATTTAGGCGTGTAATTAGCTGGCTTACAGGACAGGCAATAAAGAAATAAAGCAGGGAGGACGTTTGGTGTGGCGAGTGCATTGAACCGAAGCCACGGCCATTCGCTCCATTTTAAAAGAGCCCCCCAAGTATCGATAAATTCATTCTCCCGACCCGAGGATTTTCTCGATTCCACGCGAATTTAGGAGCAATTAGTGGGCGCTCGGTGCGTCCCGAGAGCGACGAGTCACGCGACGAGGAGCTAACGAAGCTTTATTACAATTTCGCGCGAGCGTCTCCACTTGACCTTCATTAACTCTAAATCTTCTAAACTCGAAGGCGCCTGCGAGAGGCTCATGCGACACTAAGAACAAAGGGTCGACCGCGAGGAGACAATGAGGAGTCGCGGCAACGAGGATGATGCGGTTATTTATGTCCCGAATTAAGCGCGCGCTCGAAAAGTTTTTTAATTTAGTTTATTATCATAGAGCCGGGGCTACTCCCGGGGCTCTTCACTTAAGATTAACGAGCCTACGCCTCGTTTGCTCCTCCCTGCCGATGAATAAAATTAACAATGTAACGCTTTATTTGTTGGCCGATCGAGTAAATTTATTTATCGATCACTTTGGAGCCAATTGCGGACGGGGGAGGAGGATGCCGCTGCCCGGCTTCCACATTTTTTATGGCCAATGGTATTATTCTCCGAGCTGCACCACTCACTCTTTACTTTTACTTACGATGACTTGCTGCTCAAGCAGAGACGCGTAAATGAAAAAAAATCTTTTCATTATTATATTTGGCCTTAAATGTCCCCACTCGGCATTTGCACTTTTACGCTCTGAATAGCTATTTGCGCGAATAAGAGGTAATTGTATTTGAAAGAAATATCGGACTTTTATGATAACGAGTACGAAGCGATTGTTGCACTTTAAGTTGCGTAAATATATATATTACGATACTTGGTATATGATAAATTGAGGCTCGGTCGATGAGAATTCAGTATACATTTTTCTAACCGTTTGAAATCTATGAGGAATAATAGCGTCGAAAAACATAAAAACACAAAATAAAGTGGAAATATTAAATAATAATACGTTTGTTTGCCAAGGATTTTCAAAATTATATTTGAATGATCATCACTATTTTCTTCTGGAGTTCCCATTTCATGTAAAAAGAACATTTTTCGCCCTTTCACATGAGAATTCATCAACGTAATAACTAAATTTTTAGTATCTGTGTATATAAAGAATGTAACATAATTATTTTTAATTTCATGTCAATGACTTGGCTTATAATTAGACAATATTTTTAAGTGGAAAAAGACGTAAAACTAGGAAATAATAAGTAGTTTTTAAAGGGTCCCACAAGTGTTTATTTATTTGCATTTAGCATTTGTATAAAAAACAAAAATTCATTTTCTTTCTGTTGAGGACGTTAAATTTTTAATGACGAATTAATTCTTTGCACATTTTTTTTTTCTTTTCAATTTTTCCTTTTCTTTTCACTAAATATAGTTACTTTTACATTCTCGTATTTACCGATGGGGGTAACAAAATTTATTTTTTGTAAAATTGAAAGTCTTTAGCTTTTCATGGAAGATTCTTGGCGAGAATTATCTCGCTTCTCCCGCTCGAGCGCAGCCGCCACCCCCCACCAACCCCCCTCCCACCACCACCAACCCCCCCTCCACGCCCCATCGCCAGCGCGCGCTAAAAAAAAGCTGTCCGACACTCGAGCAAGTCCAAAGTTATAAGAACTTTACTTTATTCCGACGGGAAAAAGCAAGCATACTTTGAAAATTTTTAAATTTATCTGCTAAATCTAAAGTGAAGTAAGGCAAGAAGAAGAAGAAAGGAACGGGATCGCGGAGAGAAAACAAATGGCCGCGGGAAGAGAGAAAGAAATTAAGGTGAAAGCGGAAGGAGAGGCGACCCGCGCAATTTTCAAACTTAATTACCGGAAATGCAAGTTCAAGGCTTCAGCCGGCGGTAGTCGGCCGTTGGAGCGTAGTTTCCGCTCTTTCCTCTCTCCTCTTTTCTTCTTTTTTCTCTCCTCTCTCGCTCGGCCCAACTTTCGTATTTAATCCTTACGTGCCGCAGTTATATGTGCCGGCACTCTTTCGTGGCTTAAACCTACGAAATTCCCTTTGAGTCCTTTCTCTCGTTGCAGCCGCTGGATTGCGTTTGTTTGGCGGTTGCGCATATTTAAAGGGAAATGGTAGTTAGCCGGGGGAACGAGAAGGCGCGCATTTTTAAATAAATCCACGATATTGTTTTCTCGTTCTTTGCTCGAATTATTAAGAGGATGGTGACTTGGATTTTTTGGATTTTCGGATGGATATTTTCTTTTTATTCTTCGCACTACGTTCGAGAAATCATACAATTGACTTTTTGCTAGGCATTTCTTGGCTTTTGTAGGATAAATAAGAAGAGGCATTATTGGCGCCAATGAGATATTCAGTGCTTTCGCAAGCAAAAGCGTATGGATTATTGTCGTAAAGACTTTTTCTCACAACCGTGAGTATCCTCTTCAATATTGTGAATAAAGTTGAAATTGCGTGTTAATTGTAGCTATTCTTGGTGGCAAATACGTTGATTTACTTGCAGTAATGAATGACGAAGAGTCTAATAAATCATGCCAAATATGCCGATTGTGCATTTATTTCGTATATTTGACACCAATATTTATTATTAATTTCACTTCAACGATGTATAAGAAATAGTTGTTGCTAAAATTTCAATTATCTGGAGCCACGAAAGCAATTGCTTTGATCATTTCACTTCCAATATCTTCGGCCTTATAATTAGTTGAAGACATCTGACGAATTTTTTCTTTTCTTTGTCCGACTCTGCTCATACTTGTGCCTCGAAGACTCGAGAGACGTGAAAATGAAACGTAAGTGGGGATGAGCGTGAAATTGAGACGAAAATGTAAAGAAATAAAGAACAAGAGAATGAGGAAGAAAATGGAGGGAAAAAGTGGAACACGTTCTTTCTCCTCTGTGCGCTCCCCCGGGGGGCTTTTCCTTCTACGTCCTTATTCTTTCTGTCTTTTGAATTTTAAATAAATGATTTAAATAAAAGAAAAAGGTCTCTATACGCCCGAAGAGGCCATCATACATTTCCATGCTCAGCTTAAACAAATATCGTTTGATTAGCAAAATGTCCATATCCTTTCGTTTTATTTTGAATTATAAAGTACACCGCAATAACTCGCGAGGAATATAACTCCGTTGCGGCTTAAGGAATTCTCGAAATATTCGCTCGATAATAAAGTCACATGTTAATGTCCTCCGGCCACCACAAACCTCACAATATCACAATATATACACAATATGTAGAAATATCAGGGCTACATTTTTCATTACCAATCTACGACAGATGAGAATGCATTTTAAAAGCTCTGCTCCACGTAAAAACAAATCTTTCACTTCCCACTTTCCTTATGCGTTTCCATATCTTCGTCGTTTAGATAGTCGAGCCATACTCATATGCAAAGTCCCTCTTCTCTCGAATCTTCGATCTTGATGAATCGCAGTTCACGAATGACTGAGGATCCGTTCATTTTACGATGCCGATGCTTCTCCTCCTTCGGCATCGAGAAACAAAAAATCCACATTTTTATGCAAAGAATAACGAAGGATTTATGCTCGGTACTATTAATTATCAGCATAAATGAGAGTCGCGATGATGATTTTCATCATCATTTCACAATTTCATAATACATAACATTATCTTGTCAATATTTTAAATAAAATCAAAGCTATCATTCGCGTTAGCTTCGGATCGAAATTACAGGGCTACCTTGAAGTAATTGCGACGTAAATTAATATTAAATGGAAAGTGAAATTTGTCTGGCATGAGTTGTATAGTTGTTGCGTTATTATTCGCACGTTAGTATCTCGTTAAAGCCAATACATTGATAGCGGCGTATGATTTAACATTTCCAACTATAATTTAATACTTTGTTTTGGCCGACACAAATTTCATATCCTTTGCTCAATAAACAGCACATTACACCTCACATTTGCGCTATTATTCACCAAGAATTGTTGCATGAAGAAGAAAAATCGCCCGCTTCCATTGGCCCGAGCAGTAATGGCCTTCAATTTTTATTACATTGAATTGAATAATTAATTTCTTTCTTGGTACTGCCAACTCCGGGCATAGGTAGTATTAATTTTTCCGACTTTTGAATGTTTTATCAAAGAATCTCCATAGTAATAAGTGAACACCCGAATGGAAGTTAATCTTGTCGGCCATAAATACCGATGTTTGAAAACACAAGTACCGAAATTCACGTCGAGAGGGTAACCTCAGGAATTATAACAACTCAAAACTATCTCTCACGGTTACCGCCATTTTCCGAACTTTTAATTGCAAAAAGAATTTAAATCCGCATTCGAATGCATTTTAAATGCCAAAAGTGTAAGAGCTCATCGGTGTAATTATCAAAATTATCCTCGAAGCGTTTCTCCCCCTCTCTCTCTTCGTTCACTTGAATCGACAACATTATGACAAATGAATTAATTCTTTGTTTTTTTTTAAAATTAGAATTAGCGACTCGGTGTTGAGAAGGATTTGTACACTTTTATCCAAGTGCATGGAATTTTCACGCAAATGTAATCGGAGACGTTTTTCCTTACACGACAAAAGCTCCACGATTTCAACAACATCCTATCTTAGTTTAATCTAAATGCTGTTTACGTAAATCTACAATCACTTTTCTGCGCGAATATATATATATACTCGGAATTTAAGAATCTTAATCCCGTTTTCCCGATCCCTTCTAATGCATTTACTTCATTTCCCATAGAATAGCGCAAATCTGGTTTAGAAGAGAGTCATATAATCCCTTACACCGCGTTAAAAGATGTTACACCAGCACACATTGAGCATTGTAATTACGCCACGTCTTGTTAATCGGTAGATTGTTGTTTTTGTTTGTTTGTTTGTTTGTTGGGAGGAATGTCTCGGGGCGGGCTTTCTTCAATATTTAATCGCCAAGTGAAAGATGCCCCGTTCAATTGATCTGGTGTAAGGTAAGCGTTGACTAAGGAACCTCAAACTCCTTTAGAAACGGCATAGACTTCCGGTCGCTCGCTTCGTTGCGTTAGATTCCCGTTAAGGAGAAGACGTCCCTCGCCATAATTAACTGCTGATTTCATCACCCGGGATGAAGGAGACGTACCGCCAAGGAGATGGCGGATGCCGGGTAGGTGGTGGGGGGTAGGGGGAGTGAAACCGCGCGCGCGAAGCTTATTGAGATAAGCTGCGCTTAACTCTGAAATCCCGGCAGCTGATTGGGTATTTCGACCGCGTAATGCAGCTCGCCCCCCACCCCCTCGGAAGAGCTTACTCAAACTCAATTTTAAACTCTTGGCCGCGGGATCGCTTGTCTCGGAACATTCTTCGTTGGTCCCGTGGATACGCGGCTCGACTTTTTTTCCCGCGGCCAATAATGATAAGAGCCGGCTGGTTGCGCTACTTGGACGAGGAATTAAATGCAGTCGATTATCGTCGGCATTTTTACGATCGCGTTTTCCAAAGTCCTCGTGGTATTGGTGTTATTGAGGCGGAGGTCGGGCATAATTGTTGCCGAGCTGGCACTTAGATTTTCTTTTACAGCAGTCAATTGGAAATGGCTGTAACATTTGAGCAGCCACGCCTTCGATTATAATGATAATTTGGCAATTGGTCGAGGAAACATTGAGACGGATATATTGGATTTTTAATCGTGTTAATGGGATAGACATTGGGCTGCTATCGATTGTCTTTAAACGTAAAATTATGATTCGCTTAGTGCACGAGGACTTATAATATTTAATCAGCATTTGAGAGTTGAAAGCTCCTCTCTCTTCATTATGAAAAACACATTATTCTTCCTTATTCTGTACTTAATCTATCCGAGATATCTGGTCGTACACCCGTTCTCTTAAGTTTAATTTAATATTATCTTTCCATCTTCGTTTTGATCTACCTAAGAGCATTTTACTTTCCAATTTTCCCACCCAAGCCCACCCTGCATGTAATATGCCACGCCCACCTTAATCTTTATGCTTTAATTGCTCGTACAATATTACGAGGAGCATGGGGTTCAATTGCTTAATATAAGCTTTCTTTTATTATTTGTCAATTTGTCTCGCGTTTTAGCCACACCTTATTTCTCCTATATTATTTGCAAATATTATTTTCTTCAATAATTTCCGTAAAAATTTGAAAATCAATAATTCCTTACAAATTATCAAATCAATGCCACTTGGAGTTTAAAGACATTGATGTTTGCAGTGGTAGCTAATGGTACTTTTGTTGTATTTGAAAATTCACACGTATTATTCGACGAAATATAATCGCATTACGTTCTTCCGTACTGATTATAAGTGAAATCATAATCCATCCAAATATCTAAAACTTTACATCGAAGCAGCACTAGTTTGTTTGAATGTACATAGAGCAGTCATATATGATTAAGCCTCCATCGTCTAAAATTTATCTAACACTTTCGAATGATCTAATTTGTGTTTCTTGAAGTTCAACAATTCTATAATCCCTTTAATATAAACAGTTAAGCTTTACTTTTTCTTCAAAATATTATAACTATTTTCATACGTATATTATGCCTGCTAAATTAATAATAATAACAATAATAACAACAACAAAACTATCATTGTTCATCTTTTTTCTCTTTTCGTTATTAAAAATTGATTTTTATTTGATTACGCTTAATATTATTAATGGCCTTAGGTAAAATCCTTATTTTTTACAAAACGAATGTTATAAATGGATGGATTTATTCCCGATTGATAAGAAAGTAACCGAATAAATATAAATTATTTGAATTAAATTTTCGATACGAAGTTTACGTAATTTATAAGTATATTCCATTTTATACTGACAGAATGGAGAAAAGAAAAAACAAACAAATGTTTTAGAAATTTTGTAACGAAAATATTTACATGGACGAATAAAATAAAGAGAAAAGAATACAAAATTAATGAACGCGAGTGGAAATTAAATGGAATTGGACATCGCGCGAGCTTTCAAGGGTTTGATATATTTTTAATACGTAGAAATGATTATTATTCAATGGTCCCTCAATCGCAACTTTTCTGAAAATAAACTTTATTAAATGTAAATATAGTTTTGAGATGCCGTAAGCAGTTGAGTTATCAAAAAAATGAATTACTAATTGGAATACTTGACTAATAATATCGTTAATTTAAAAGCAGCGAAATTCAAATGAACACACATAATGCGCAGCTACTTTTACGAAACACGAGGAGATAAATTTGCAACAGATTTACTAATTAAGTGGCGCTAGTTTAGAGAAAAAAAACACATAAAATTTATCTCAAGAATGAAAAGGAATCTAAATTTATTGTTTATCGTGGCAATTAGAAATGGGAACGGAGACTCTGATAATGTTAAAGAGCGTATTAAAAAATGTTATATAGATAAGGGAGGCGATGGTTGGAAGGAAATTGCGCGAATTGTTAGACTTAAAAAATAATCAAGATAAAATTGAATTTGTACTTTTGAAGTATAAAGTCTGCGAGACAAACACTATTTGAATAATTGCCGAGCAGCGCTTTTATCTTTTTTTTGGAGAGAAACAAAGGGCAAAAGTGTTGGCAAAATACGTATAGCCAGCTAAATAAGGATTAATGGCCGATTACAGTCAAGAATTATTTATCAGCCGAGTGATGGAAGTTTTATTAATTGTCATTGAGCAAGTGAGAGCGAAAAGTCGATTTACTTGGTAGGAAAGAGACGAAGTGTTGGTGGTGGCTCCTCCTCGGCAAACCAAATAACTCGCGAGCGAGCAAAATAATTTGCCCCGAAAATAGGAAAATCAAGTGAAGCAGGGGTCGATGGCGGGTCAAAGAACAAGCTTCTCGATTTGAAATTAATCATCCCTTAACTTTTTCCCTTTCACATCATCCGAAAGCTCGTGTACGTGCGGCTCGTACTTTGCCAATTACGCAGGACGTATAACTTAAAAGGCCAAGCTCGTAGCCTCCCAATACAAAAACTTTCCTTCCTTTTGATACATTCGCGTGGAGAAGCAAGCGCCCGTCCACCTACACGGACCCCCCCCCCCCCACACAAACATAACGAGCGATCCGAAGTTTTTATTAGCCGTCCAGCTGGGAAAGAACCCGAAGCGACATGGCGACACTGTGCAATGACGCCTCAGGATGTCGAGCTTACGTGTTCACGTTGGCTGATAAATTCGCGCCCCCCCCACCTCCCTCCCATGTAACGGAGTATTATTCTTGCCTTAGTGATATTGGATGATGCAGTGGTTCCGCATCTGCTGATTGTAAAGCCACGTGATTAGCCCAACCTGCCACCCCATCCCCCCATCCCTTTCTAATTGCCTAACCCCCGGATTGTTGCACTACATGGCGATATTTTCTGAAATCTTTGCTTATCCAAGGTTTTTGTTTGCCTTTCTCTTTTTCTTTCTTTAAATGGGATTTTCCTATGAAATCCCATTATTATGTTGACGTGGTCGGTGAGGCGGTAGATGACGAGCTTCATTCAGCATTGAAATCGTTCGTATGTTCTTTAATTCAGTGATTATCATCTTAAGCCGTAGATATACATGTAGATATAAAAATAGCGAATATTATTAATGATTAACGATTTTACTCCGCATCAGGGCTATAAAGTTATCGCCAAATATCATTTATGTCACTTATAAAGCCTGAATAATCGCTTAATGTTTAAGGGATTAATGGCGCATACATGGTCCAGTAATTATTTGAATTAATATCATCCCTGTATAATTCAATAATGAAATTCTACTGTATTATTTTCAGGCTTTATTCCAACTCAAATTTCCAAATATAAATATTCCAAATCAAAGGAAAGAATTTTATTCAACGCATAAGCTTATTCGTAGATTTCTCTCCACTCTTGAATAATTTACAATACTTTTCTAATTTACTGTGTCTCTCTTTAAAAGCATATTCACATAGAAGAAGGAAATAATCTTGTCGTTATTGAGCCTTCTGAAGAATAAAGAATACATAATGAGTGTTTCCTCGGAAAATGTGGATAAATCGATGTTTTCACTTTATTGGAATGACTCATGGATTTGAACTTTGCAGGGATATACAATTTGCGATGCAAATTGCAGGCTTCTTATTCAATTATTTATGACATTGGCAACTTATATACACGTTCTCATTTTAAAATTTGTATTGCACTTTTAATGTGAATTAATTTTGAAATTACGGGCACGTGGAATTTATGATGAAATTATGTACTTTGCGTGGGGCATTAGTAACCTCAAATGCAAAAGTACTGAAATTACAAGAAAATATTTCAGGCAGTGTCCGTTGTATTAAAAAAAAAAAATGTTATTTGACTTGTTCAAAATGTACATATTTAGTAATAAAAGAAACTGCTATTTATATTATTTAATTAAGAGTTAATTATTACACAAAGAAAACTCACAATTCGTTCAATCGCAAAATGATAATGTAATTAATATGCAAGTGCTTAATATATATATGGAAATTCCTATAAAAACGAAGCCATTATATTTTAATATCGTTAAGCTATAATTATAATATAATATAATTCTGTAATTGGTAATTTTAATATTATTTGCATGTAATTAAAATTTAGATAAGTAAATTTGGCGACTGCACGGATATTTCATTGGGTTAATCGATGACTGGAGAGAAATATTTGCACTGCTCATTATTGTTGTTATTTTATTGTTTTATACTGTTATCATGTATATATATATGTGTATATATATGGGTGTGTGGGTATTATAACGTGTATATATCCTCAGCATTATCTCGTGAATCTGAATTCCATTTTTCAATGCTTTATTATAATGTATGAAGCATTATTCTTCGTCGCTTATAAAAATAGTGAATTTCATAAATAATGGGCCGATAGATAAAATGCGTATGAAAATTGGGAAAATTTATTCGAAATAAATAAAAGCAATTTATATTTCGTTGTAGATACATTGGCATGATTAGCAATTTATCAGCGAATTATTCATTTTTCCCCGACAAAAAGACAATCCTGAAAATGAAAGTAATCTCATATCGTATCGTGGGCGCTGTATTATTTTGTATTATTAAATATTATGTTATGACGTGTATAATGGAATAAAATAACTCGTGAACTCGATCGTCTACGTGGAAGATTTAGATGAGCGGTAAAGAGGAAATGAAACGGAGCGTATCTAATTTGACAGCAAATGACTCGTTGGTAGTAGTAAGTACAGCCACTTTGGCAATGTCAAAAAACCTATAACACGATCCACGCGTCTCTATTTACAAATAAATACTCCTTTTCTTTTCGCTCGTGTATATTTATCATTAAGACAAGAGCACTCATCGTCGCAATTCAGCCCTAGTTGAATAAACATAATGGATCTCTCGCATTAGCCCACGTGTATTTGACTAGGCAATTACATTGTATGCCTTGGGTATGCCGAGGCAGTGGCGAAAAACTCTTACGATCAAGTGAGAGATAATATAAGGTCAATGAATAAGGATTTTTTCGCGTAAAAAAAAATGAATTTCATCTCGTAGGTAAAGAATAAGAGGGCCTTCAATTGGATCGACAAGCAGATAATCAAGAGCTTTACAAAATAATATAATTCGATATTCCGGCGAATAATTCCGGCGTACACACACACTATTATCACGGCAAATCCAACCGACTTCCCGAGACATTATATATATATATATATAATGTTACGGGGGGGGGGTGGGAAGCGGAGGCGCGCGCACGCGCGCGCTTATGCATATGGATTTATACGTACGCCCTTGTCAATTAGAGTACTTAGAGTCGCATTGACGTGGCTTCGCGCGGGCGTTTGTGTGCTTATGCACCGACGAGGAATTGATGATTCTCGGGGAGTAGGCGCGTCGCCCGAGCGTCCCTGGAACGGGCGGTTTTTGGCTCAAGTCAAGGTAGGAAGGAATGATCGATGTTTCTTTCTTGCCATTTCGAATGCGCGCATTCGGGGACAGTGATTGAGTTACTGGCATTTAGTTATTTCTGCCTTTCTGCGAGAAGTAATCCCGGTGGGAAAGGCTCTATACGACGAGGCGCCGTAAAATGCACTCGCTGATTATATCAATTGATTTGGAAATGACGTCGGACCGGCTGAAATATACTACTTGCCGTATTGCCATCATAAGTTTTGTATCTAAATGAGAAATTTATTTAAATGCCGTATGATAATGCAAACCCTTGGGTAATGTGGATTTAATTATCCTCTCCTTACGCGTAAAACGCCATAGTGTTTTGGGAGATCATAAAAGTTTTCGGTATAATCTTAATTTTTTTTTTTCTTTTTTCCCCCCCAGCTTAATAACAATGAGTCATGTGTATCCTAACGTTAAGCTAGCTCCACGACATTCTTCGTGAAAATATAAAAATTACATTTCAGATGTGCGCTTCGTGCGCGCATTAATGATGATTTATCTTAGAAAATAAAATAAAATGATTTACCATAATGTTCTCGAAGCTTTAAAGTGCATAATAAAACTGATGGGAAATTCTAAAGGGAATTAGTTAAGGGTTTTTCATAATTATAAGCGATACACACTATGCTATATTATAGCATTACAATATAATTTACTTCTCAGCGATCGTAAATAATGCATTTAATGAGCTATATATACATCATAGATTTAATTTATCCTTAAATTACAAATTTAATCGTAAATTCAACTTCGCCCTCCCCCTCCTCTTAAAACTACTAATTAGACAATTAATTATGCATGTTTGCGAAAAATTATTCGTTCAATTATTAAAGCCCTCGTCATTTACTTTTACATGTGATTATGGGGTCAAATAGAACAAAAAAAAAACAGAAAGTTAAAAAACAATTTCAATTATGGAATTATGAAAGGTTGATGATAGTCATTTATACTCTTATATCGTGATAATAGAAAAAGTATCTCTGTACATAATGCCGTATTAAGAGATTTAAATTTACATAATTTCAGCTTCTTGCCCCAAAGTCTTGAAAAATCCATTTATTTCTAGCCCTCACCTCGAAAACAATATTACTTGAAGTTTTAAATATCTATATTTTTTTTTATCATATTACCAAACGTATTTACCGATCTGCAAATTTTAAACTATATTTCGCGTCTTATAAAATCTGATAAATACGTGAATATAAAGTGAAATGAACCAGTTCCCACAAACACCTATTCCATAAGTTTTCTCTTAATGTCCCTTAGTTATTAAACATCATTGAAGTATACGTTACGACAAAGTGCGCGGGCATTTACTATTCAATCAATCTCATTTACCCAAACGAATAATATAACCGAGGCATAAATTGAAATCTCATATAAAAAAATTGTCGTACCTCGGGCTCGCTCCAAGAAACGAGTGTCCAATTATTAAAGCACGCAATGAGCATAAATGTCGCAGCTGTTTAAAGTGTAACACGTAACGAAGAAATTGACCTGCCAATCCAATTAATTACTCATATGGCCAACTAATTTTCATTTTAGCAATTCGGAGCTACTAACGCTCATCCTCTCCATCGGCAAAATGCACGCCACAAAAGTAACATTAAGTTCTTAATGGCCTTTTCAAGTTTTATAAGCCAGGCAATATATTAATCCAGTAGCAAAAGTTGTATCAGGAATTTCATTAGGGAACCGTGAAATTGCCGGAACTGAAAGCAATAATCCCTGCCTCGCTTGTAAAAGAGGAACACGTGTCTCGGGGAAGATGCGCCCTGAGCTTCATAATACACACGAGAGTGCTCGCTCGTACGGCTTTGTGTTGTTACAAGGAGGCGCACATGCGCGAGCGCAAGTTTAGCGGAAAATTCGCTGGAATCGAAGCGCAACTTCGACGCACCCACTGCAATTATAATACAGTCGCTGTGCCGGGGGGACCTAAGGTTTAGGTCGCGGCTGCGGAGAAACAAGTCGTTTAGCCGAGGCGCGGGAAAGCTGATTATTCAGCGGCGTCGAGAGCCGGTATTTACGAGACCGCAAGATTCTGTTTACGCTGGCACTTTGCTGTGATTACCATGTTTTACCTCCTCCCACCGCCTTCATTTTCCCATTAGGTCAGCCAGGACGCGACACCTCTCCACTGTTTACGCCCTCCCAACTCGTGCACCGACATTTCGCGCGCACACCCACGCACGCACGCACGCACGCCATTGTCGTGCTGGTTGGCCGTTATTGGGGAAGGGGGCTTGGGGCGCTCATTTTTAACTCGTCAATGCTGACGTGTCCCATGGGTTACATTTGATTCGAATGGGCTGAGAAATTTCGTACTGGCCAAGCTTCCAATCGAAATCAGATTAGAGCAAATGCTTTTCAAGGTATTGGCTATTGAGATCTTGAAACAGTTTCGTTGGCAAAAGTATGATAATTCCTTGTTATTTTCAAGTTAATTCTGCTACTCGAAAGAAATTACAGTACCAACTTATGGCATAATACTTTTAATAATTCTAATGAAAATATTTCCATTCCGTAAATTCAACCGAAAGTTAACCATTAATACTTCTTCTTTCTTATTTTCTCGCTGTCTATAAATAGTATCTTGTAAGGATTTTCTTTCGGAAAAAAGAAATTATTTCAACTTTTTTCTGTAGATTTTTCTTTAAAAAATGGCCTACCTTGTCTTACATTTTACCTTGGATTCATAATGTGATCTATGTTTAATCATCTATTCGAAAATTCCGCGTGAATCTCATTCAAATAACTGGCGACTGATTTTCAAAGTCTTTTCAAAGATTCGCCTGGTAAATCAGGAAAAATGCAGCATTCATCTCGTAGATATATTTTGCACTTTAGAGTTTTAATATAAAATATTAGGCACTTCTTTGCCATCTAAAATATTTACATTGTAAGAGATTAAAAATTTCCCCTAATTTATTAAAGCTGCCTTACATTAATATATATAAATAATAATTTTTCTTGGTCCAATAATAATTAATGCCTTTGCAATTTCACCGTTTCCACTAAATGTGATTCCTAAAAGCGTGCAAGTTGTCGGAAATTTCAACATTTTCCAACAAGATATTTCAATTTTGTTTTTAGAAATGTAGGAAAACTGGGCTGGACTTTGGGTGAATGCGTGATTAAGTGAAAGAGATCTTTACCGAATGCCAGAGAAATTCATAAAACGATGTCGTAAGGTACGGGCCTCTATAGATAAAGCCGAGCACGTGTTTTAGATTTGATCTTTATGTGGGAAAGTGCAGCGATACTATTGATAAGTGAGGAGCACAAGTCGTAAAGTAATTAACGCAAACGCTTGGCTTACGTATCATCTTCTGCACGAAATGTGATTTATGATTATCTGAAGTTATCAAAATTATTGACATATTGAGAGTAATTGCGATATCTTACCACAACGTAACAATAATCAGCGGAATAACAAAACAGTCGGCATCCTCGAGATCACCTATTGCACAAAGAACATTGCGCAGTATATTAAATATAGTACGCGCCTCGTCTAACAGGATGCGTCAATTGTTAATTAAAATATGTTTGAATAAGTGGAATAGGAATGTGTCAATATACGGTGAAATTATTTATATTATAATGTGCGCATGAGAACAATTGAAAATCCGTGACGTATTTCGTTACTTTATTTATATTAACACGATGAATGCTTCGATCAAATCATTGACTCGGCATTAAATATATTGACTGCCGAGATTTCAATTATAGGACGTCGATAGCTTAATTATTAATTCTATCTTTGCGCGAAATTGTACAAAGCTTTTGGAAA
Source organism: Ceratosolen corneri (assembly GCA_030522565.1). NCBI lineage: Eukaryota > Metazoa > Arthropoda > Insecta > Hymenoptera > Agaonidae > Ceratosolen > Ceratosolen corneri. The sequence goes on from JAPYYT010000480.1 coordinate 35,952, forward strand.
ATAGTTTTTTAAAACATTTGTAGATGCTCCGCATAATAATAATAATAATCTATGATTCACTAAATTGAACAAAATTATTGCAACATTGACTTATTAAAAATGTTTGTTATGATTGTTACAATAATTTGAAGCGCCGGTAATATTCAATAGATTGAACATATTCTTTAAACGTATGTAGAATCCCAAAAAAAAAAAAATATATAAAAAAAAGAGAACATAAACAATAAATGTACAATTTGCATTGTAAAAAGAATAAGTTGTGGTTTTCAAATGAATTTTTCTCCATTATTTGTTTTTCATTAATATTAATATTCTTTTTACGTTTACAATCGAGAAATTGAATACCAAATAATGGAAGGCCGTAAAAACTATTGTAAATTTCATTGTATTTCTTTATTTATAATACTTTAGAATATTAATGCTAGAATGCAAATTTATACAGTTATATTGTTTATTAACTTTTTTTCTATGAGAAATTGTGGTATTATGGTGATATGGCGGATAAGATTGCTCTTCACTACTTTACATTATACGTTTTCGTCCCTTACTTTTTTAACTAAACTTTTTTGTTTAGAGTAGAAATCTATGAGCACTGATTAGAAGTATTCTGTGTTCATTTTCTTTTTTTCCCTTTCGCTCCTCTATCTTCTGTTTTTGTACTTCGCTCTTTATACTTCCTCCCTCCATAGTTGGGTTTTGGGTTCTACTTAAATGGAACTACCGTCGCTTCACTTCTTTAAGCTACTCGATGCAACTGGAGATAACGCTGGTATTTGTAAGTTGGAAGTCATTGTAAAGTACTTGAGCTTTTACTTTCCGTATCACACTCGGCACAACTTCCTATTAGTTATAGTTGTTTACTCCGTTATCAAATGCCTCCTCTTTAATGATTTTGATAATTGGACATTCGTGTTATTGGCAGTTGAGAGAAATGGACGATTACATTTAGTGCTCAGATAAATAGTAATCTAGAATAAATACTTTCTCTAGAAACGATTAAGCTTCGTGTATCTCGTTGGCCCGCGATTTCCATATTTGATAATAATAATAATTATTTGACAGGTTAAACTCGAATGGAGATGGTTTTAGTTGGCACGGGCAGTTTATACCTTCGCTTCACAATGCCAGTCGTATATCTTAATTGCGAGAGAGAAAAGCAGTAAAGGAGGGCGAAATATGCAAAAACAATTTCTTGAAAACTTCACGGTCCACCGAAGCACTTCACGGGATCTAAAATTAGTCGAATAGAAATTGTGGGCAATAAGTGAGACACCTACAAGTGAGCATTAAGGCTGTGGTCGTAGTTCTATACAAGGCGTTGCTGAATTTGCGAATGTGTTAATATCTTGGATTTCAAGACGTTTCCAGCGGTCTGTTTGGCCTGTGTGCTCTTCTTCCAAGAATTCTGTCATCTCTAAGGCATCCGAAATAGAATACGATGCACATTTATTGACAAATGTATGTCGATGGCATCGGTGTATTCCGATATTGTTTTCGATGAATCGAAAAGGCTATTTACCAGAGAGCTTTTTCGAGTTTCTTGTTTCAATGTGGATTTCAACAAGAAGCAGCAGACAAATAAAAACAATTTTGAATATCGTGCCACGTACACAGAGTACCACAATATGTTCATTTATACAAAATTCATATCAATACATTAAAGCCAATGACCTAATCTGCACAGAGTTTTACCAATATTCCATTTTATGTAGTTGCCAACTAATTCCGCACACTTACTTGATGTCGCTGCTTAGAGATTTGTCAGTGAGCGTGGCTTACAATTCATTAAATTCAAGGCTGCGGGGATCATCGGAGACAGGCAGTTGATAATAATAATAATCTGTGTGCAAAGATTAGTGAGCAAAGACGACAATATAGTCTTAGTTTATTATTATCCTAAGGCATTCCTAATGCAATGCCGTCTATCTCTTTTTTTAATTGATTTCCGTAAATCCGAGACTTACTTTAACATTTTAATAACCGCCAGTCTTATACAATATCTTATTCGGATTAAAAATATAATAAGTTCTGCATAGTTTTGCATATAAATAGCGATTTAACATAGTAAAATATACATAAATTTATGTATAGCTCTCTGTGACATATTTTTTACAGAACACCAAGTACTTTGCTTCTTATAATCATAGGAAAAAATTGATAGTAAATAAGTCGGAGTTCATAGGAACTTATTGTAAAAATCTATATTTTTAAAGTACGTAAATTCATATGATATTTTTTCTCTCTTGTTTTCTCTATCTGAATAGACAAAATTTTACCATAAAAAGTCTACATTGGTGATTGTTATTTATAATCTTATTTATGATTAGAATGTATCTAAAAATGATTGAAACTTAATATCATCGCATTTATGTAATCGTACCGTGTTTTAGTAAAACATAATCTATTATGTTTTAGTATATTTATGTAATCTATGTACTTGTATTACAATCTGAGTTCGAAATTTCTTTTTATCGATAGTCGACAATTTTCATACAGTATTATTGTAATTTATTTATTTTCTTTATATAATAAATTTTACAAACATTCGCATATTAAATTCTCATTACAATTGAAGCTGTACTTTGTGATTTTAAGAACAAAACATGAACAAATACAGTGGTGATTTTTTAATGAAAAATCATTTTCTATTGTATACGAGTTATTAAATCAATATTTTTTAATTAAATAAAGGAAGTTTTCACAAGTATGCTTACAATTATTAATTAAAGCTATTCCAATTAATTATGAAATTTGTTATTTGTAATAATTTGTAATAAAAACTACCTTATAATGTTATAAAATACAACATTATTTTATACATACGAAAGTGCTTTTTAAACTATGATAAATAATTTATTTTTATTACATTCTTTTCTATTGTTAATTAAACAATTTCGACGTTATTAATGTCCAAGTATATTTAAAAGAATAAACTCATTTTTATTATCTGCAAAAAAGAAAAGTTTTAATGAGTTGCACTTACTACTTAAAAGTTTTACCCGTAAATTAGTATGATTATATCCTTCATTATGTGTTTTATCCAATTTAAAGAGTCACATTAATGCATAATAGTGGTAAATCCTTGCAATATCTTTAACATTTAGCCTCAAACAAAGTAAATGTTGTCTCTTTTCTTTTCTTTTTTCTTCCTCTTCTTCTTCTTATATTACATTTATACTTTTATACTTTTATAAGTTGAACAGTATTAGTACGAAGATCCGAATTAATGTTAATTTATATGAGAAAGCAGGCATCTTTTAAATTCAATTTCGCGAGTAAATATATGAGGTGAATTATTTTTTAATACTCACGCATTTCAATCCCATGCCATATAATTTAACGTATACAATAGCATAAAAAAAAAGGAAGAGAATACTACTACATAAATACTCCACGTGCGTTACATAATTGCACATTACATACATAGCATACATAGTTCATTAATTTTACATTAGATTATTATGGATTAATTACCGAATTTATTACTATTTCCATTAATTGTAAGGAAAAATGTTATTTTCTATAAACTTTGTAGCTAAAAACATTTTAGTCGAATGAAAATGAATATGTTTTACGATTGTTTGGTTAATTGGCAGTAAAAATATATTGTTGAAGATTTCAATTGTATTTATTATACAAGTATTTTGTAGTCAAACATTCGTGTGTTTTTTTTTGAAAATGATTTTATAAATCATAAATGATTAGAATGCAGTTAAAATTTAGAATATGTATTTGCATTATATGAATATGCATGAAAAATCCAGTGATTATAATAAATAATTTATAAATTTCATTCTTAATTTATTTTAGATATGGATAGTCAAATAGTTATATATATTTATGTAGAATAGGAAATTGCTTTTTCCTATATGATTATTGAAAATAAAGTTTCTAATAGTTTATGAGCATTCCGACGATGTGATTCTCTATAAATAATAAGCATAACTTGACTAATACAAACATAAAATTAATAATAATATTTTGTTATTATAGACAGAATTATTGACAGCTCTCATTTTATTATTTTTCACTTTGTTCTGTTATTTTAGGTATGAATTTAATGCTTAATATTACGTTGTAAAAGAATAGAAATAAATGGGAGCGTCCTTATCACTTGTTTCATTCGCCTCGCAAATTATTCCAAATTAGTAGTGATATAAATTAAATGATTATTGTAATCAACTTAAGCGAATTTCGCAATTTGTACTAGATGGTTGAACGATTATTCCTATTGCAATTACAATTGTCAAAGATATATATATATATAAAGTTTCAAAACTTTAAACTAATTTAAAAATCTTAGTTGTTCACTTGGTAGCTCGGCGACTTTTTAAAAATTCTTTATCGTAAAATTTCAGGTTCCTAATAAACGAAATTACCTATACTTCGTATTCGCCAATTAAATGTAATAAATAGTGGCGTATACTCGTGTCGATAATAAATTGAAGTGAAAAGACTTTATAATCAAGAGATAAAGTAATGATAGAATGCAGTGCCGTGCAATCAACTAATATAAATAAATAATCAACCAAAGTCCTACTAAATGCTGTTTTCAATTCAATTCAAGTGCATCATTGTATCGGCGGAATCAATTCTCCAATACGCGAGACCTTGCATTACGTAAGCACATATGCATTAATCTAAGAGACTGTGGGACACGAGAATTTCGTGCGTCGTCGCTTTCCCGAATCCACGAGTACTTGGGCCGCGAAAACAGAATTTGATTATGACTATCTGCTCCTACCACTACTGTTGCTACTACTTGCTTGAATCAATAATAATTTATGATTTAGTGGCTCGTTCCCTTCGATCCCTACGCGCTCTCTCTCTCTGCTCACGCAGATATCACGAAATCTATTAATACCCCGCGCTTTCATTTATAATTGCATTATTCAACAAAAACAAAAATAATCTTCGATTGACGTGTCCTCCCCCCCCCCCCCAAATCTGCATTTATAACACAAACTGCCGCTGATTGCGATGAGTTAATCAGTGGATCAATTTATGCTTATTTATCAAAACGTATAGGCTACTACTACTGGCCAAATACTCTCACTGGGAGTTTAATTTCGGACAATAAACGTATAAAGTATAAGGCTGATGCTTAATGCTAAAACGATTGATTAATTTTCGAAATAATTGACGAGTGAAGTATGACATTTATATGTCTTCGTAATCTCGTGTAGTATGTTGAATGTCGATCAATTTACTTATTCGTTTCAATAAATTCTTCCTTGGTATTTTCAATTAGCGTAATCTGAAAATCTTAGATGTATATTTTCAGCCGAAAGATCTTTTTGATTCTACGATTAAAAAGTTTTAGATGGAAATTTCGATTATTCCGAAATCATCTTTCTGATTAAAAATACTTCATTTATATAAATTTTCAAATATTTCGTTTAAATGAGTTTGAATTACAGTTTTTCTTTTTTTTTTGTATTTAAATTGATAAAAGTGAATATATTTTTTATTACATATGTTTTTTTTAATGTACCTCGAGTTCTAATGTGCGTATGATTTTGGTAAAATTGCCGATATTAAATTCTTTTAAACGTGTACGTGCACGCACAGAATAATTATCGATCAAACTTACAAATAACATTACATGTCCTCAAACAGGAATTATACAACAGAACCGAAAATCCAAGTCATTAAAACCATTTATAAATTACAGGCCATTTACATGACATAACCTCTGTAATATATTTTCACCATTACAAAGACATTATGAGTAGTTGTTGATAGAAGAAGTAGTTGCGATTTTCCACTTTATTTTCTTATTATTATGCCTCGTTTTCTCTTAGAAGTTGTTTGATGAAAGAATATGGAGAATAATTATAAAAATCGCGAGTACCGTGTGACGTTGAGCTTTTACAATTATTGTAATAAAAGAAAAAGGGAGCACGCGCAAATTATAAACTAGCCTGAAGTTCCGTTAAAACGAACGAGACAAAAAAGAGCAAAAAATAAAAAAAAAAAACAAAAGAACAAAGGCAGAAAATTGTGCAGGTAAATCGCTGCAATATCGAATTTTTTTTGAAAATTATTGATAGCAATTATCGACTAACAATTTTGTATTTTACGTTTATTTGAAACATTATTTGGTCATATTTTTGATCATCGGATTACTATCTCCGATTATTATTGTTACAATATCACGTTACGTTGTCCGGAAAATTAAAAATCTTTATTCAAATAAGCAATTTTAACGCGTACTGGATAATATATCGCGAACCAAAATATTATATTATAAGCATAATACATATTATGCAAAATTTTCGCAATCTTTCAAAGTACAATTGATCATACGTATTATCAGTTAAATTTATGGTCGCTAATACTTCAACACTATATTTAATTTTTTTTATCTTATTTGGAAATATAGATTTCACTTGCTCGCCCGATGCTCAATATAATTTATATAAAATAGTGTATTTAATATATTAAGCTGAAAAAATCTGCCGTTAAAGTTATTGGAGCTATAAAACGCCCCAGCACATTGTGAATTGGCTAATAATAAATTTCACCATATAATTATTGTTTTCCAGTCAAATTAAAGCAAATGAAAATAATCTCTTCAATTCTTCAGAGAATTCTTGGATTCGGCTATTAAGATTTCGTATTGGTTATGGTTCTTCAGTATTAAAAGAAACTCAAAAGAAAAATAAAGCAAAGCAAAATCACTTCATATAAACGAGTGTAATTAAATGCATAAAATATAATTACTTGCAAATTTTATCATTGCATCCTGATAATGATAGACGATGCCAATGAATATTCGAAATTGATCGTGTCGGTTGTTTTTTGTCTCTTGCTCCCTTTCCCTATAATTTGATATATCATTTTATCCATATAGTTTATTATTATTATTTATTTAATCCTTTTCTTCAAATACTCGATTACATTGATCGCTGCGGCAGGCCACACACAAATGTACAGAATTAATACTTGGTGCGCATCCTTTTACTGTTTGCTTTTCTTTTTTTTTTATTATTCAATCTTTGAAATTAGCCGACCTTTGATTTGTCGATCCTTTATTGGTGCTTCCCTCGTAATGGGCAATTAAACATGATTACGCGGTTCACGAGAGCACTGCGCATAAACGTACACTTTGATACTGCGAAAATTTTAGTTTAGTTTGAAGCACTTTTAGTATTAATTGCCGCGCTTGATGCTTTGTAGATTCGTGCATTTATTATCTGCGAGAATGTGCTTGGATTTCATTTAACACATTTTAATTGACTACACAAGTTATTTAACCCGATTTATAATGCAAAGCACGGCTATTTATTATAATTTCATATGTCGAATTGATAATTCAGGAAGTCGCTTCAATAATAAGCAATTGTCATCTTGGTAATTCGTTAAGTGATTCGTTGTAAGTGTGCGCCCCTTTATATTACTGTGTAAATGTATAATGGCGCGAGGCATTAGTTATTTATGATAAAAACGATTTTCTGAATTTTCTTCTTTTACACTGCCACTGTCATTGACAGTTGTGACTATGAGTTTTATAAATATTAGTTACTTACAAATGTCCCTTTGCTTTCTTTCAGGTAAGAGATTGAGAACTAAATCGAGCTATCCGAGGTTGTTTTAAGCGTAAGTTTACATTTTAAATATCTTTTAATGCATAATGAGTTTTAAATACTTAAAATTTGATGAAATAGGATTATATTTTTAAAAAATATTTTATATAAAAATGTTACGTGCAAATGTGCGAATTGTCATATAATTTTAGAATTTTTATACTCCAATTTAAAAATTTAAATTTCATTTAAATTTAAAATTAATCTTTCCAGCTTATTTATTTTTAATATTAAATTTTTTATAATTTTTAAAATAACGAGAAAATACAATTTTAATATTATTACAATATTATATTTTTTAAAAATCAGTGTATATAATGTAAAAAATATATATATACATATATAGCAGATATTATTAGAATGCATGAATGTGTAAGAGTATTTAAAAATGTTTAATCTTCTTATTACTCATTATAATATGACATTTTCCAATTACGTGCCCAAACACACCTATTTATTTATAAAGTTTGCTCTCGTATTTTGATAGATTGAGAAACAGGGAAAAAATTTTTCATCGACTCGGTCTGTTTTGTCCTAGTCGGCATTAATAACCCACCGAGCGTCTTTTTCTCGGCCTAAAGGAAGAAGAAAGAAAAAACTATGTACATCAATGCGCAAGAGCCACGATGTCCGTCGTTTCTTCTATAGCAATTCATCTGGCCATCCATCCGTCAACTAACTTTTGAAATCCCTTCCTCCCCTAAAAGCTCGTTTCTTCGATAAAGCGTCACGTTAAAGACGTCGTCGTCGTCGTCGTTGTCCTGGTGGATCGCCTAGAGCAAGACGAAGATGAACTCACCCTGTTGACTTTTCGAAAGGCTCTCTCCGTCCTTACCTCTCCATTCGCTTATTCTTCATCTTCAGCTTATTCTCTTTTATGCCTCGCCTATATCCCTTCGACGTATTTCCTTTTCACTGTCTTTTCTTTCTGTTTTTCCTGTTTTTTGCATCGTGGAACTCTTCCCTCGCACCCGTACCTACGGACTCTTTGCTTTTCCACGATTCGAAAGAAAAATAATCGCTTTTTGGTCCTCGGGCGCAACTTGGTGATCTCCCCCCCCTTGCTCTTTCTATTCTTTTTTTTTTTGAAACCGAATACAACACAAATTATTGTATACCAATGCATCTTAACAGTAACGTAAATTTTGCTCTCACCTTACCAGTTGAATTATATTGCATTATAATACACTCGAGTAATTTCATGAAAATAAATGTTCCATCAATCATATATCGTTGAAAGAATTAGGATAAGTCGTTCGCTTCGGTCCTGATGCTTTAATTAAGAAAATTTCAGATGGCAAGCAGGCAAACTAGATAGATATTTCAAGAAATCATCCCAATTTGATACAAAATTTATGTGGATTCGTCTGGACTTCTTGTTGTTCATCGCCTGTTTATTGGTTCGTAGGCTCTTTTTATTATTCGTAGGTTGTTATATACAATTCCGTAATTTTTCCCTCTAATTGCCATACGAAACGCATATATTTTTCTCGCTTTTTCTATTTATTGCGAGAAATATTATACTCGTGGTAAAAGCTTGGGAATAATTGCTTCAAGTTCACGAACCTTCGCGAAAATAATCCACGTCGCCAATCTCCGGACCGATCGCCAAAATCACTCCAATATCGTTTTCGTGCGAAAATAATTTCTGCCCACGTAATTACACTTAGTCAAGCTCTTTTTTCTCAGCTCTATTCCCTATATACATTGGCCGTCCAAAGTCCAACGGCGCTACTTCGCACTCCTCGTCACGTCGGCCGAAATCGCCAATCTCATTACCGCACACCTACTCTCATAATTCGTTTTTGCTTTTTTTTTTTTTCCGCCCGTGTTCCCAGCCCCTGGAAAGAGTCCGTCTTTCATCCGAAGCGCTAAAAGAATCGAGAATATTGCCCGTGGCGCATACATAATGTGAAGTCAACGGAAGCCTGTCCGCCTCTTTCCCTCATTGGACGCTCATCCGGCATGCCAAAAATCGCAAGGGGACACTCCCCACCACCCCCACTCCACACTCCCACACCCCACCAGATTATGCAGTTGGACATGGTCATCGGCAGCCGTACCTTCATATTTATCGGTGGACTGCTCGTCATATACAATATACGTGCATATATATATATATGTGTGTGTGTCGGTGGGTGTGCATGGAGGGAGTTGTTTATTTCTGGAGATTACCTCGATCCGTCTTCTGTCATTTCGCAAAATTAAGTACTTAAATCGTGGATATTTAGATTGGACATTGCGAATGACGAATTGTCATTGAGGAGGAGGAAAGTATCAAAGAATCTTCTCGTCGACAAAGTTATTGTTCTTACTGACAGGAGGCCAGCAGCGGAGTTATACTTGTTTATGATAAAAGCCGTAAAACTGCGAATAAATAGAGAACGGCAAAGTTGTTTCTTGTATAGGTAATACAGCCAGCAATGCCATGCTCCTCGCGTATAAAGTTCTTGGAACGTAAAAGTGTCCATATTCCCATCTGCTCGATAGTTTGATAAACTTTGAAAATACTTATGTACCAGACAGGAGGAAACAGTGACTTTTAGTTTCAATTTCTTTCTGACAATAGCACTGTTTGTTGATTTTGCACTCCTCCATCATTGTCTTTTATCAAATGCCGTTATTTTCATCGCATTGAGTACGTCACTGGAAATTAATAATAATCATTATAAAACGCCCTCCCTTATCTCAATAATGCATCTCGAATTTATCGATCCGCTCCGAATTTAAATTCAAATCTTCAAAATATTTGAATACTTTTGACATTAAAATGCGAATTTATGTTTGCGCTCATTCGCAAATGTATTTCTCAATTTAACATTTTCCACTTTGACATCCACCAATATGTCCGCAATCAAATATCCCAACTTCTTTGACTGCCAGTACATTGGCGCATTGTTTAAAGAATGTTCGGCAAGAATTAGGGCAATGAATTGAATTTTAATAATGTTAAGATACTGTTTTAAACTTTGGACTGAATAACTATTGGAGCTCCCGTGGAATTATAAAGTTGATATGCATAGAGCTCCATCGATTAGTGTAGTAGTGGTGCGTTATTAAATATTATTAACTTGAGAATAAAATGCTCCGATACTTTGAATCGATACTCTCTCTCTCTCTCTCTCTCTCTCTCTCTCTCTCTCTCTCTCTCTCTCTCTCGGCACACTGCATTATTTATTCTCTACATCTCGGGCTCAAAATTATTTTAATCCGCGAAATAGTTTCCCCCGTACATTATCTATCGAGATATAGCGTCGAGTGCTTTTTTAAATTCTGCCTTGGAAAGCGCGCGTCAATAGAACTTCTAAGCCCCCAGCCATTATTTAACGTATGTCTAAACTATCGATTAAACTCGCGAGCAACCTCTCGATGCCTCGTAATATTAATAATACGTTCGGGCGGAAAGAAAAGCAGAAAATAATTAACGACACTCGCGCCAAATTGATAAAGGATGCCCGACTAAAATAGGCTTGACATTATCATTACGCTAAAATTAATTATAAATCACTTTCAGGCCGGGGGTGGTTGAAGGCGCCTCTGTCGGACTGCCGCGACCTCGAATTGTCGTGGAGAGGAGGAGGAAGAGGCCCCTCGACATCCAGTCGAGGCTCATAATATGCGATAGGAAAGATAATCCCGAGTCGTCGTTACGCGGCCTGCGTCGCTTCCTCGCGCCTCCCTCCACACCGACTTTCTCCTCCCACGGCCCTCGCACTCTTATTTCTCGCTCCCGCAGTTCTGGCGTCCCGGCCGGTAATCTTATTTCTCTGTAATCGAGTAACCCAATAATCCAATGGACATCCGACTCGATTCGGATTGTTCGAGCTATAATTTCCTCATCGGGCATTTTCCTCCCTTCCCTCGCATTTCTCCCGCGCAATTCTGACAATGGGCCGCCATTCTGCTGACATGAGCCAAATCGCGCGCACTCGTTCCATTTACCACCACCACCACCACCCCCGGGACCCCAAAATTAGCAGTCGCGGGCAAAACTACACTATCCGTTACGCCCGTTACGTATACGGGAAGTACTGGGGGCTTGGCCGTTGGGGGGCAGGCGGGGGAGTTTCGGAGATTAGGATTAAGATTTTTCACAAGCTAATGCATACGAATAGGTTCGAGAGATAGGCCGACTATTGTGCGCTGCTCCAAGACGTTACGTGTGGGCCTTTGTGTGGCCTAGGAGTGCGCGGGCGCGCACGTGCGTGGGAGGTGTTCGACGGCTGCGTGAATGGGACGCTTCCCTCGACGGGGAATAAATGAATTGGATTGTCCGTGTGCTGAGAAGCCTAATTAATTTTAATAAGCCCCGGCGTTGTGAATACATTCAAATAAAAAACAGCACATTGATTGATCTGATGGGAGCGTTAGGTACGGGATGCTGTTGGAATTATGAATTTTTAGTCGAATGTAGGTTGCATCATGTGCGTTGCAGTAACGATATTTATGCGAGTTGCCGCAAGACTGTGCATGCTCGGTGTTCAGAAATTTGATGAATTGTTTAAAGCCATTTTATAATTAACGATGAAAAATAGTTTTGAGAACGCCGATGGCCTGGAGAAAATGACGACTTTCACGATGTAGAAAAATATTAACCGTTTTAATAATAATAGAAGCTCGGCGAAAAAAAAAAAAAAAAATTGTACCATCGAGGAAGATAATGCAATGGGAGATTTATCGTTTACTTAGCCGAGAGAGATGATAATGTACAATTATTGGAATAAAGAGAATAATAGCTTTGGGAAATTGAAATCCACGTTGAATGCGATGATTTTTTCGTCTGCGCCATGTGTCCCTATATTATTTACTATTAATATGTATATATATGAGGATATTTATTTGAAGTTGTTCCATCGCATAATTTAATGCCTCGTGCAATAAATTAGACGTTGCTATAATCATGAAAAATATTCTTTAACGACCGTATATTTTTAAGATTAATTCCAATGCGAGCACGGCAATAAAGAAATGAATTGGCAATATTGAGGTCGTTGATAGTTGGCTACAGATGAATTATAAAGTATGTCAAAATTTTTATACGCTAAATATAGACTGATTTGTAAAATATCTCTTTATTTATTGCTAATCAATAAGATCATATCAATAGCAAGTATTCCACATATTTTTAGAATCTGAGATAAAAAATGAATGAAGGACGTAAAGTGTTAAAAATAAAATATCGGCCAGAATATTAATAAAGATTTGCGTGCGTGGAAATTACAGAAATAATCCACTTCCCAATGAGAGATAAATTTTAAAGATCCCCGGCCAACGGCCCATACCAGATAAATCATCTCGAAATAATTATTAGAATATAACAGGAATTAATTAAGCAAATAAAGCAAGGCAGAGAGGGGAGGGAAAAAATTGTCGGCGGCGGGGGCGGGGGTGTGG